>SJYX01021302.1:0-67524 GCA_006410675.1 Oreotragus oreotragus | reverse complement strand
TTTTTTTTTTTCTCCGTTAATGCTGCTCACTCCTCAGCACGGCTTGAGGCTTCTCACACACACTGCTGGCCTCTCCATCGCTGCCCTGTGAGCCACGGGCTTCTCCCTTGCTGCCTCACCACAGGAATAAATGCAGTCTATTTATTTCCTTCCCCGAGGCTATACTAGCATGCTTTGCTAAATATGTGAGGCTTTCATAAGAGGATTACAGAGGAGAAAAAAAAAAACCTGGAAGTCAGCTAATTTGTCATTAGCTGTCGTGGGGAAGGGGGCTTGCTGATTTCTTCCCTTGGTTGTTGCCACCCTTACAGACTGACACAATCTGCACTCTGTTCTCACACCACAGCCTTTTTCCCCACTTTGTCCCTTTTCTGAGCCCCAGCTACCCCAAGAATCCCACCCAATGTAAACAGAGGAGTAACTCCTCTGTTTTGCTGGGCAGGTGGCAATATAACACACCCTCACCTTAACAGAAACAAGTCACTGCCATGATCCACACTCTCCTTGAGGCTGAACACAATTCGCACAGCACGCCAGGATCATGAAGCAGTGTACATCACCACACAGTATGTGCACATTTGTGGATGAAACTGATTCTGGATGTGGGAGTCACATCCATTTTTTCATATGTTCTCTTAATGGCAGGAAGCTATTTTGTAAAGGCCACACAGACGCCATTCTTTACCACCTCTGCTTTCAGATCCCACAGGAGCTGTTCCTCTTTCATATCATCAGATACAAAGCGGCCCACTCAGGTTCAGCCCCAATGCAGCTCTAACCAGATCGCTCCAGGGGCCAGAGAGCTGTCCTTGCTAGTCATCTGATAAAGTGACAGAAACTGGTCTTTATTGCTCAGAATGAGATCAAAAGGATCACACGTGACCTGGATAAGAAAAGAAATAGGCTGGCTCTGTGTTTGGTGTGCAACGGGGTTGTCTTCCTCAGTGGGTGGGTGGGAAAGTTCTCTACACAGGAAAGAAAGTGACTGGGGTATAGAGTGAATAGACTGACTCTGTAGAGATTATCCAGTTCTCTGTTCTGGACACACAGAAACTGTGTTTCCCAGGCCCATTGCTTTTACAGAGGGACACCCAAGTAGTTCTGATCAATGAATCACTCCCAGACCAAAGCCAGACAAAAATGTGTAAAGATTCCTTGTCTATGGCATCTTCTTCACTGCGAGTCGAAGAAGGTGTGACCTTCAGGTCATATATCACCATTATGGTTGAGTTCCTATCAGACTTGCCCTCCACAACTAGAGAGCAGAACCCTCCTTCCTCAGGAATCAATTTTGGCTGAAAGCTTTGAGATAGAAATAAATCTTAACTGTACTAAAAATGAAACAATCAAGTCAACAAATTCTTATTGCCAAAAAAGCACTTCCTAATATCATTATATTATTTACTTGTAATTATGGTACAAATTGGGGCTTTCCAGGTAGCACTAGTGGTAAAGAAACTGCCTGTCAATGCAGGAGACTTAAGAGACAGACATTCTATCCCTGGGTGGGAAAGATACCCTGGAGGAGGGTATGGCAACCCACTCCAGTATTCTTGCCTGGAGAATCCTATGGACAGAGCGGCCTGGTGGGCTACAGTCCATAGGGTGCTGAGGTCCTTTAATGGACCATTACCTGGTGGTCCGGAGTCGATGATAAGAAAAGTAAAGGAGAGAAAGAGGCTGATATTCCTTGGTTTATGCAGAAAGCCAATAAAGCCCCTGCACGGGGCTTGCTCTGTTCATGAAGGCCTCAGGCGCCCTCTCGATGGGGTGAAGGTGCAGAGTGCCTTCTTGAAAGGGTCTTAGAAGCCAGGGCAGGAGAGTGAACTCAGAGAGCCTCTGCGCTCCAGGGGATCAGCCTGAAAAAGAGAGGGAGATAGAGAGAGAGAGAGAAAGAAAGACACGGGGACCAGAGCTCTGATGGAGCAAAGGTGTTTTATTCAACATTGTGTAAGTATTTCTACTATCTTACAAGACAGCTATTTTCAGCAGAGATAAAATCAAAACTTACAAGTTATCAAGCAAACATGAGATCATCCATATGAAAGAAAGAGTTGTAAATAACCACTTTTACCATATGGTTCATAAAAAGGAAGAGGGTACTTATCACCTATAGAAAAACTAACGAAGGAAATACCTGGATTCCTCAGTCCCATCCCAGGAGAGGCTTGCCTCTCCTCTTAATTCCTGAATATTCAGGAATTAATAAGGAACAGAGAATTCCTGACAGATCCAAAACAGCACACAGGAAGCCTCCTGTTAAATGCTTCCTGACAATAGGATTGCAAAGAGCTGGACACAACTGAAGTGACTTACACACATGCATGCATGCACACACACACACACACACTCTCTCACAGTACAAATTAACCTCAAGGACTTTAGTATTCCATAAACAAAATGATTAAAATTTTTCTACCTCATTACAGTTTTCCCTTCATCATACATTTCCCCTGGAATTTACAAAAAGTCTCTGCGTCAAAAACAGCCACAATTATGTATCTGTTTTCTCTTTTGTCTTCCAGGACAAGAAGCACCTTGGCTTAGTGCAGAATTGAATGTAGTGAGAAATAATATCAAAGGCACAGACAAGATTGAAGTAACTGTAGGAAAAGATGACCTTACTTGGACTGGAGTGATGGCTGTGAATATGGAGAGAAGTGGATGGGCATGAGAGATTTTTAAGGATTTCAATACATAGGTATTGAAAAGTGAATATACATGGGCTGAAGAGTGAAAGATATTGAGGAGTCCAGGATGGACCTTGGTTCCCGGCTTGACAAGGTTTTGGCAATGTTCCAGTGTTTCCAATCCAAGTATTCTTATATATAATATAAGGCCTATGAACTTAAGAGAAAACTTGCTAGCTTTATGTTTTCATGAATACAAAATATCTTTATTTTCTTTCCTTTTGTACAATGGTTTAATTGGGTATAGAATTATAGATCAACAGAGATGTTCCTTTATAACTTTGAACATATTATTTATTGTTTTATGGAATTTGTTTACAGTAAAAAGTTTTCCATTGGTTTAATAAGTGTTTCTTTTTAAAATTTGAAATACAGTTGATATATACATATATGTTATTTTCAAATACATGTATATATGTTAACATATATGGTAGATATATATATATATTAGTTTCAGTGTACTCAGTAATGATTTAGCATTTGCATATGTTATAACATGATAACCATGATAAGTCTGGTAACCATCTATACCCATACAAAGTTATTACAATATTATTAACAATATTTCTTCTGCTGTAGATTATTTACCTGTTATTTATTATATAACTAGAGCTTTGCCACTCATAGTCCCCTTCAACTAATTCACCCAACTTTCTATTTTCCTTCCTTCTATCAACCACTATTTGTTCTTTGTATCTACGAATCTGTTTTCATTTTATATTGTTTATGAGACTCCACCGGGGAAGGCAATGGCACTCCACCCCAGTACTCTTGCCTGGAAAATCCAATGGACGGAGTAGCCTGGTGGGCTGCAGTCCGTAGGGTCGCTAACAGTCGGACAGACTGAGCGACTTCACTTTCACTTTTCTCTTTCATGCATTGGAGAAGGAAATGGCAACCCACGCCAGTATTCTTGCCTGAAGAATCCCAGGGATGGGGGAACCTGGTGGGCTGCCGTCTATGGGGTCACACAGAGTCGGACACGACTGAAGTGACTTAGCAGCAGCAGCAGCATGAGACTCCACATATAAATGAGATTGTTTGTCTTTGTGTAAAATAGTTCTCTTAGAATAATAAATACCCTGTAGATCAGTCCATATTGTCACGAATGGCAAGATTTCATTCATTTTATGACTATTTTTCCGTTATATATATAAATATTTAACTCCATCATAAATATATACATCTCTCTATATATCTTTATCTAGTACACCATCAGTGGACACTTGTAACATTGTTGCTGTGGTTGTTCCATCACTAAGTCATGTCTGACTCTCTGACACCCCATGAACTGCAGCCTGTCAGGCTTCCCTGTCCTTTACTGTCTCCTGGAGTTTGCTCAGATTCATGTCCATTGATTTGGGGCTGCTATCTAACCATCTCATCCTCTGCTAACCCTTCTCCTTTTGCCTTCAATCTTTCCCAGCATCAGGGTCTTTTCCAGTGAGTCATATCTTCACATCAGGTGCCAAAGTATTGGAGTTTCAGCTTTAGCTTCATCATCAGTCCTTCCAATGAATACTCAGAGTAGATTTCTTCTAGGATTCATGAGTTTTGTCCCCTTGCAGTCCAAGTGACTCTCAAAAGTCTTCTCCAGCACTACAGTTTGAACGTATCAATTCTTCAGCACTCAGCATTCTCTATGGTCCAGCTCTTGCATTCGGACATGACTCCTGGAAAACTATAGCATTGACTATATGAATCTTTGTCAGCAAAGTGATAACTCTGCTTTTTAATGCACTACCCAGGTTTATCATAGCTTCCTTCCAAGGAGCGTGTGTCTTTATTTCATGGCTGCATTCACCATCTGTCATGATTTTGGAGCCCAAGAAAATAAAATCTGTTACCGTTTCCATTTTTCTCCCTTATATTTGCCAGGAAGTGATGGGACTGGATGCCATGATCTTAATATTTTGAATGCTGAGTTTTAAGCCAAATTTTCTTTCTTTTTTTTTTTTTTTTGTATTTATTTATTTATTTATTTATTTNTTTTTGAATTAGTGTTTTTGTTTTCTTCAGCAAATACCTAAAAGCAAAATTTCTGGATCATATAGTAGTTCTATTTAAGTATTTTAGAAACCTCCCTACTTTTTTCCACAGTGGATGCATCGATTTAAAGAGGTGCACAAGGATTCCCTTTTCTACACCACCTCACCAACACTTTTTATTTATCTTTTGATCTTAGCTATTCTGGCAGGTGTGAAGTTCTGTCTCACTGTGCTTTTGATCTGCATATCTCCTGTCTCTTATACACATCTCACCTCCCCCCCCACATCTTCCCTCCAGATCATCCCCATACACCAGCCCCAAGCATCCTGCATCCTGCATTGAACATAGACTTCACCTTCATCAAGAGGCTCTTTAGTTCCCCTTCACATTTTGCCTTTAGAGTGGTATCATCTGCATATCTGAGGTTATTGATATTTCTCCTGGCAATTTTGATTCCAGCTTGTGGAATCATCCAGCCTAGTATTTCATATGATGTACTCTGCATAGAAATAAAATAAACAGAGTGACAATACACAGCCTTGACATATTCCTTTCCCAATTTTAAACCAGTTCATTGTTCCATGTGCAGTTCTAAGTGTTGCTTCTTGACCTGCATATAGGTTTCTCAGGAAGCAGGCAAGGTGTTATGATATTCCCAACTCTTTAAGAATTTTCAAGTTTGATCCACACAGTCAAAGGCTTTAGCATAGTCAATGAAGCAGTTTTTCTGGAAATCCCTTGCTTTTTCTATGTTCCAATGGATGTTGACAAATTTGATTTCTGGTTCCTCTACCTTTTCTAAACCTAGGTTGTATATTTGGAAGTTCTCAGTTCACATGCTGCCAGAGCTTAAATCGAAGAATTTTAAGCATAACCTTACTAGTATGTGAAGTGGACTCAATTGTACAGAAGTTTGGACATTCTTTGGCATTGCCCTTATTTGGGATGGAAACAAAAAAGTGACATTTTCCAGTCCTGTGGCCACTGCTGAATTTTCCAAATTTGCTGACATATTGAGTGCAGCACTTGAACAGCATTATCTTTTAGGATTTTAAATAGCTCAGTTGGAGTTCCATCACTTCCACTAGATTTGTTCATACTAATGCTTCCTAAGGTGCACTTGACTTCACATTCCAGGATGTCTGGCTGTAGTTCAGTGATCACATCATCATGATTATCTAGGTCATTAAGACCTTTTTTATATAGTTCTTCTGTGTATTCTTGCCACCACTCCTTAATTCTTCTGCTTCTGTTATGTCCTTGCCATTTCTGTCCTTCATTGTGCTCATCCTTGCATGAAATGTTCCCTTGATATCTCTGGTTTTCTTGAAGAGATCTTTAGTCTTTCCCATTCTATTGTTTTCCTCTATTTCTTTTACTGTTCATTTAAGGAGGCATTTTACTGTTCATTTAAGGAGGCATTCTTATCTCTCCTTGTTGTTCTCTGAAACTCTGCATTCAATTGAGTATGCCTTTCCCTTTCTCCCTTACCTTTTGCTTCTCTTCTTTCTTCAGCTATTTGTAAAGCTTCCTCAGACAGCCACTTTGTCTTCTTGCCTTTCCTTTCCTTTGGAATGATTTTGGTCACTGCCTCCTGTATATCGAGATGAGCCTTTGCCCATAGTTCTCTGGGTACTCTGTATACCAGATCTAATTCTTTATGTCTATTCATCACATTCACTGTATAATCATAAGGGATTTGATTTAGGTCATCTCTGAATGACCTAGTAGTTTTCCCTACGTTCTTCAATTTAAGACTGAATTTTGCAATAAGGAACTCATGATTAGCCACAATCAGCCTCAGAGCTTGCTTTTGCTGACTGTTTAGAGCCTCTCCATCTTCGGTTGCAAAAAATATAATTAAGCCAATTTGGGTATTGACCATCTGGTGATGTCCATGTTAGAGTCATCACTTGTGTTGTTGGAAAAGGGTATTTGCTATGACCAGTGTGTTCTCTTGACAAAACTCTGTTAACATTTGCCCTGCTTCATTTTGTACTCCAAGGCCAGACTTGCCTGTTATTCTGGATATCTCTTTACATCCTACTTTTACATTTCAGTCCCCTATGAATAGGATATCTTTTTTGGTGTCAGTTCTAGAATGTCTTGTAGGTCTTCATAGAACCATTCAGGTTCAACTTTTTCAGCATTAGTGGTTGGGGCATAGACTGGAATTACTGTGACGTTGAATGGTTTGCCTTGGAAATAAACTGAAAATGTTCTGTTGTTTGAAATTGCACCCAAGTACTGCATTTTGGACTCCATTTCTTCTAAGGGATTCTTGCCCACAGTAGGAGATATAATGGTCATCTGAATTAAACTCATCCATTCCTGTCCGTTTTAGTTTACTCATTGCTAAAACCTCAAAGCTCACTCTTCCTGTCTTCTCCTTGACCATGTACAATTTACCTTGATTCATGGACCTATGAACATTCCAGGATCCTATGCAGTATTGTTCTTACAGCATTGTACTTTACTTTCAACACTAGATGCATCCACAGCAGAGTGTTGTTTCCTCTTTGGCCCAGCTGCTTCATTCTTTCTGGAGCTATTAGTAATTGCCCTCTGCTCTTCCCCTATAGCATATTGGACACCTTCTGACCTGGTGTTATACCTTTTTTTGCCTCTTCATACTTTCTTTCATGGTGTTCTCAAGGCAAGAATACTGGAGTGTTTTACGATTCCCTCCTCCAGTGGATCCATTTTATCAGAACTCTGCACTATGCCTCACCCATCTTGGGTGGTTCTACATGGCATGGCTCATGGCTTCATTGAGTTATGCATGACCCTTCATCACAACAATGTTGTGATCCATGAAAGAAACCTTGTATTGGGTATCATAAATAACACTGGAGTGAACATTAGAATGCATATTTCTTTTTGAATTAGTGTTTTTGTTTTCTTCAGCAAATACCTAAAAGCAAAATTTCTGGATCATATAGTAGTTCTATTTAAGTATTTTAGAAACCTCCCTACTTTTTTCCACAGTGGATGCATCGATTTAAAGAGGTGCACAAGGATTCCCTTTTCTACACCACCTCACCAACACTTTTTATTTATCTTTTGATCTTAGCTATTCTGGCAGGTGTGAAGTTCTGTCTCACTGTGCTTTTGATCTGCATATCTCCTGTCTCTTATACACATCTCACCTCCCCCCCCACATCTTCCCTCCAGATCATCCCCATACACCAGCCCCAAGCATCCTGCATCCTGCATTGAACATAGACTTCACCTTCATCAAGAGGCTCTTTAGTTCCCCTTCACATTTTGCCTTTAGAGTGGTATCATCTGCATATCTGAGGTTATTGATATTTCTCCTGGCAATTTTGATTCCAGCTTGTGGAATCATCCAGCCTAGTATTTCATATGATGTACTCTGCATAGAAATAAAATAAACAGAGTGACAATACACAGCCTTGACATATTCCTTTCCCAATTTTAAACCAGTTCATTGTTCCATGTGCAGTTCTAAGTGTTGCTTCTTGACCTGCATATAGGTTTCTCAGGAAGCAGGCAAGGTGTTATGATATTCCCAACTCTTTAAGAATTTTCAAGTTTGATCCACACAGTCAAAGGCTTTAGCATAGTCAATGAAGCAGTTTTTCTGGAAATCCCTTGCTTTTTCTATGTTCCAATGGATGTTGACAAATTTGATTTCTGGTTCCTCTACCTTTTCTAAACCTAGGTTGTATATTTGGAAGTTCTCAGTTCACATGCTGCCAGAGCTTAAATCGAAGAATTTTAAGCATAACCTTACTAGTATGTGAAGTGGACTCAATTGTACAGAAGTTTGGACATTCTTTGGCATTGCCCTTATTTGGGATGGAAACAAAAAAGTGACATTTTCCAGTCCTGTGGCCACTGCTGAATTTTCCAAATTTGCTGACATATTGAGTGCAGCACTTGAACAGCATTATCTTTTAGGATTTTAAATAGCTCAGTTGGAGTTCCATCACTTCCACTAGATTTGTTCATACTAATGCTTCCTAAGGTGCACTTGACTTCACATTCCAGGATGTCTGGCTGTAGTTCAGTGATCACATCATCATGATTATCTAGGTCATTAAGACCTTTTTTATATAGTTCTTCTGTGTATTCTTGCCACCACTCCTTAATTCTTCTGCTTCTGTTATGTCCTTGCCATTTCTGTCCTTCATTGTGCTCATCCTTGCATGAAATGTTCCCTTGATATCTCTGGTTTTCTTGAAGAGATCTTTAGTCTTTCCCATTCTATTGTTTTCCTCTATTTCTTTTACTGTTCATTTAAGGAGGCATTTTACTGTTCATTTAAGGAGGCATTCTTATCTCTCCTTGTTGTTCTCTGAAACTCTGCATTCAATTGAGTATGCCTTTCCCTTTCTCCCTTACCTTTTGCTTCTCTTCTTTCTTCAGCTATTTGTAAAGCTTCCTCAGACAGCCACTTTGTCTTCTTGCCTTTCCTTTCCTTTGGAATGATTTTGGTCACTGCCTCCTGTATATCGAGATGAGCCTTTGCCCATAGTTCTCTGGGTACTCTGTATACCAGATCTAATTCTTTATGTCTATTCATCACATTCACTGTATAATCATAAGGGATTTGATTTAGGTCATCTCTGAATGACCTAGTAGTTTTCCCTACGTTCTTCAATTTAAGACTGAATTTTGCAATAAGGAACTCATGATTAGCCACAATCAGCCTCAGAGCTTGCTTTTGCTGACTGTTTAGAGCCTCTCCATCTTCGGTTGCAAAAAATATAATTAAGCCAATTTGGGTATTGACCATCTGGTGATGTCCATGTTAGAGTCATCACTTGTGTTGTTGGAAAAGGGTATTTGCTATGACCAGTGTGTTCTCTTGACAAAACTCTGTTAACATTTGCCCTGCTTCATTTTGTACTCCAAGGCCAGACTTGCCTGTTATTCTGGATATCTCTTTACATCCTACTTTTACATTTCAGTCCCCTATGAATAGGATATCTTTTTTGGTGTCAGTTCTAGAATGTCTTGTAGGTCTTCATAGAACCATTCAGGTTCAACTTTTTCAGCATTAGTGGTTGGGGCATAGACTGGAATTACTGTGACGTTGAATGGTTTGCCTTGGAAATAAACTGAAAATGTTCTGTTGTTTGAAATTGCACCCAAGTACTGCATTTTGGACTCCATTTCTTCTAAGGGATTCTTGCCCACAGTAGGAGATATAATGGTCATCTGAATTAAACTCATCCATTCCTGTCCGTTTTAGTTTACTCATTGCTAAAACCTCAAAGCTCACTCTTCCTGTCTTCTCCTTGACCATGTACAATTTACCTTGATTCATGGACCTATGAACATTCCAGGATCCTATGCAGTATTGTTCTTACAGCATTGTACTTTACTTTCAACACTAGATGCATCCACAGCAGAGTGTTGTTTCCTCTTTGGCCCAGCTGCTTCATTCTTTCTGGAGCTATTAGTAATTGCCCTCTGCTCTTCCCCTATAGCATATTGGACACCTTCTGACCTGGTGTTATACCTTTTTTTGCCTCTTCATACTTTCTTTCATGGTGTTCTCAAGGCAAGAATACTGGAGTGTTTTACGATTCCCTCCTCCAGTGGATCCATTTTATCAGAACTCTGCACTATGCCTCACCCATCTTGGGTGGTTCTACATGGCATGGCTCATGGCTTCATTGAGTTATGCATGACCCTTCATCACAACAATGTTGTGATCCATGAAAGAAACCTTGTATTGGGTATCATAAATAACACTGGAGTGAACATTAGAATGCATATTTCTTTTTGAATTAGTGTTTTTGTTTTCTTCAGCAAATACCTAAAAGCAAAATTTCTGGATCATATAGTAGTTCTATTTAAGTATTTTAGAAACCTCCCTACTTTTTTCCACAGTGGATGCATCGATTTAAAGAGGTGCACAAGGATTCCCTTTTCTACACCACCTCACCAACACTTTTTATTTATCTTTTGATCTTAGCTATTCTGGCAGGTGTGAAGTTCTGTCTCACTGTGCTTTTGATCTGCATATCTCTGATGATTAGTGATTTTGAGCATCTTTTTACATGTCCCTGTTGACCATCTCTATATCTTCTTTAGAAAAATGTCTATTCAGTTTTTCTGCCAATTTTTTTTTTTTTTTTCGAATTGAATGTGTTCTTTGTTTATTTTGAACATTAACCCCTTAACAGAGGGGTCCCCAGCCTCTGGTATCTGCCTGATGATCTGAGGTACAGTCAGTGTAATAATAATAAAAATGAAGTGCTAGTAAATGTAATGCCCTTGAATGTCCTGAAACCATCTTCCCCCTGCCCCGCCCAATCCCTGGAAAAATTGTCTTCCACAAACCAATCCCTGCTGCCAAAAAGACAGGGGACCACTATTTCAACAGAAATGTTTGCCAATATCTTTTTCCATTCAGCAGGTTGCCTTTGCATTTTGTTGATAGCTTCTTTCACTGTGCAGAAGCTTTTTAGTTTACTGTAGTCCTGTTGTTTAATTTTACCTTAGTTCCCTTACCTAAAGAGACAGATCTTCCAAAATATTGCCAAGACTGATGTCAAAGAGCATACTGCCTATGTTTTCTTCTAGGATTTTTATGGATTTGGGCCTTACATTTAAGCCTTTAATGCGTTTTGAGTTTCTTTTTGTGTATATTGTGAGAAAATAGCTGAGTTTCATCTTTTTCATGGTTTGACTTTTCCAGCACCATATAATGAAGAGGCTGTCTTTTCTTCATTTTATATTCTTGCCTCCTTGGTTGTAGGACAATTGTCCATGTAAGTGTGGGTTCATATCTGGACTCTATCTGTTCCATTGATCTATTTGTCTGTTTTTGTTCCAGTACCATATTATTTTGATTACTTTGGCTTTGTAATATAGTTTGAAATCAGGAAGCATGATATTGCCAGCTTGTTTTTTCTCAAGATTATTTTGGCTATTTTGGATCTCTTATATTTTCAGACACATTTTAGGATTATATGTTCTAGTTCTGTAAGAATTACCATTGGTATTTTGATAAGGATTGCATTGAATATGTAGGCTACCTTGGTAAGATAGTCATTTCAATAATATTAATTCTTCCAAATTCATGAGCATCATGTATCTTTTCATTTATTTTTGCTGCAATCAATTTCTTTTATCAATATCTTATAATTTTTTTGAGCACAGATCTTTTACTTCTTTGATTATATTTATTCCTAGGTATTTTATTCTTTTGAAGCAATTGTAAATAATACTACTTTGTTAATTTCTTTTATGTATAGATTGTTTTTAGTGTATGCAAATGCAAAAGATTTCAAATATATTCATTTTGTATCCTACAACTTTGCTGAATTCATTCATTAGTTCTAATAGCTTTTTGATGGCATCTTTAGGACTTTCTATACATCTGCAAATAGTGACAGTTTTAGTCTTCCTTTTCCATGTGTATTTCGCTAGTTCTTTTTCTTGTGTGATTGCTGTGGCTAGCACTTCCAGAGCTATGTTGGGGAAAGTGGTGACAGTGGATATATATTTTTTTTTGTTCCTGATCTATACTATTAAATTTGGTTTGCTATTTTGTTGAGGATTTTTGCCTTTTTTTTTTTTAATCCATGATATTGACTACTCTTTTTTTCTTGTGTGTTATCAGTGTCTGGTTTTGGTATCAGGGTGGTGCTGATCTTATAGACTGAGTTCAGAAGGCCACCGAATATATTTCTTCATCAGTTTTTTTGAATCACTTGAAGAAAGTTGCTAATTTGTCTGAATATTTGATAGAATTCACCTGTGATGCCTTCTGGTTCTGGACTTTGTTGGGAAATAAATTCATTTATTTTTTATTGTTAATACTGATTAAATTTCATTACTTCTAATTTGTTTATATTTTCTCTTACTCCCTGATTCAATCTAGGGAGATTGCACATTTCTAGAAATTTATTCGATTTGTTTATGTTGTTAATTTTATTGATGTAAAATTGCTCATAGCAATCTCTTAAAATCCTTTATATTTCTGTGATGTTGGTTGAAACTGTTCTTTTGCATCTGATTTTATTTCTTTAGGCACTCTTTTTATTGATGAGTCTGGCTAAAGTTTTATCACTTTTGTTTATTTTCAAAGAACAAACTTTTAGTTTCATTGACTTTTTTCTATTTTTTAAGTCTTGTTCACTTATTTTTTCTCTGACTTCTTTCATTCTACTAACTTTGAGTTTTGTTTGTTCTTATTTTTCTAGTTCCTTTAGACGTAAGGTTAGGTTGTTTATTTGATATTTTCCTGTTTCCTGAAGTAAGGTAAACTTGCATCACTATAAACTTCCCTCTTAGAATTGTTTTCACTGTGTCCCACTAATTTGGGATTGCTGTGCTATCATTTTCATTTGTCTCCATATCAGTTCAATTCAGTTCAGTCACACAGCTGTGTCCAGCTCTTTGTGACCCCATGGATTGCAGGGCGCCAGGCCTCCCTGTCCGTCACCAATTCCTGGAGTTTGCTCAAACTCATGTCCATCAAGTCAGTGATGCCATCCAACCATCTCATCCTCTGTCATAAAGCATCAATTCTTCAGTGCTCAGCTTTCTTTATAGTCCAACTCTCATATCCATACATGACTACTGGAAGAACCATCTACAGCTACTTCTGGTTCCATATATTAAAAAAAAAACTTTTTCAAGTTTTTCAGTTAACAATTGGTTATTTAGTAGCATATTATTTATCCTCCAAAGTGTATATGGTTTTTGCATTTTTTTTTCACTTGTAGTTAATTCTAGTGACATAACATTGGAAAAAGATGCTTAATATTATTCCAATCTTCTTAAATTTACCAAGGCTTGTTTTGTGGCCTAGTATGTGATTTATATGCTTTTCTGATAGCTCAGTTGGTAAAGAATCTGCCTGCAATGCAGGAGACCCTGGTTCAATTCCTGGGTTGGGATGATACCCTGGGAAGGGAAAGGCTACCCACTCAAGTATTCTGGACTGCAGAAGTCCATGGACTGTATAGTCCTTGGGGTGCCAAAGAGTCAGACACAATCGAATGATTTTCACTCACTCATGTGATTTTTCCTTAGAATGTTCCATGTACACTTGAAAAGAACATGTGTTTTGCTGCTTTTGAATGGAACATCTATCTATCAAGTACATCTGGCTTAATGTATTAATAAGTGTTTCCTTATTGATTTCTGTCTGGATTATCTGTGTGTTCATGTAAGTCAAGTGTTAAATCCCCTGCAATTACTGTGTTACTGTCAATTTCTCTCTTTACATGTGACATTATTTTCCTTATATATTTAGGTGATCTTTGTTAGGTTCATACATAGTTACAATCTTTATATTTTCTTCTTGGATTGATTCCTTGATCAGTTTGTGATGTCCTTCTTTGTCCTTGCAACAGTCTTTGTTTTGAAGTCTATTTTGCCTGATTTAATTATCACTTCCTTGGCTTTCTTTTTCTTTCTGCCTGTCTGTTTTTGGTTACTTGGCATCTGTAATCTTAGTTTCCAGACCAGGGTCCAAACCTGTGCTCCCTGCAGTGGAAGTGCAAAGTCTTAACCATGGGACCTCCAGGAAGTCCTTAACTACGCTTTCTTTCTCTTTACATTTGCATGGAATACCATTTTTCATCCCCTCAATTTCAATTTTTGTGTTTTTTCCATCTGAAGTTAGTTTCTTGTAAGCAAAACATATATATGTTTTTAAAAAAAAAAATCCATTTAGCTATTCTATGCCTTTTGACTGGACCATATAGTTCATTTACATTTAAAGTAATTCTGTTATTGATAGGTATGTATTTAATGCATTTTGTTGATTATTTCCTGGTTGTTTTTTAATAGTCTTTTTTCCTCTTCCTTTGTAATTTGATAACTATTTTTAGTGCTCTGTTTTGATTCTTCTTTTTTTCTGTGTGCATATATTATAGGTTGTTGGTTTGTGTTATCGTGTGGTTTATATATAACATCATATATTACTGATATATATTAAGTTGATGATATCTTGAGTTTGAACACATTATAAAAATCCCATATTCTTAACATTTTTAATCCTCCCTCATGTTTAATGTTTTTGAAATCATGTTTCACATCTTTTTGTTTCATGTATCTCTTAACTGCTTGTTATAGATATGGTTAATTTTGCTACTTTTGTCTTTTAACATTACTACTAGTATTACAAATGATTTATCTACTACCTTTATGTATATTTACCTTTGCTAAGGAGATTTTTCCATTCATAATTTTAATATTTATAGCTGAGATCTCTTCTTCTTAGATGTGTAATATTACTTGTAAAGCTGCCTTAGTGATACTGAACTCTTTTAGCTTTTATTTGTATGTACAACTCATTATCTAGCCTTCAACTCTGAATCATAGCCTTGATAATATAATATTAGTTATAGGGTTCTTTTTTCTTTCATCACTTTGAAAATATCATGCCACTCTAAGTCAGCTCATAGTCTTATGGGAATTCCCTTGTACATGACTAGTTGCTTTTCTCTTTCTGCTTTTAAGATTTTGTCCCATTTTTAAGTTTTGCCATTTTAATTATAATGTGTCTTGTTGTGTATCTCTTTGAATTGATCTTGTTTGGGACTCTTTGTGATTCTTGAACCTGAACATCTGTTTCTTTCCCTATGTTAGGGAAATTTTTAGCTATTATTTCTTCAAATAAGTTCTCTGTCCACTCTTTCTCTCTCTTCTCTTTCTAGGGTGTCTTTAATGAAAATGTTTAGTATGCTTGATGTTGTTCAAGAGTTCTCTTTAACTATCTTCATTTTTAAAGCTTCTTTTTACTTATTTTGTTCAATTTGGATGCTTTCCATCACTTTGTATTCTGGTTTGCCAATATATTACCCCGCATCATCTAATCTAGTGTTTATTCCTTCTGGTGTGTTTTTTATTTTAGTAATTATATTCTTCAGCTTTGTTTGTAATTCATTAAAATTGTACTGTATTCACCTACTCTTCTCCTGAGTTTATTGAGCATCTTTATGATCATTCCTTTGAACTCCTTATCAGATAGACAGTTTTTCTCCATATTGTTTATTTCTTTTTCTGGGTGTCATCATTTCTTTCATTTGGAACATATTCCTCTGTCTCTTAATTTTGATTATTATTTATTTCACTAGACTATAGATATCAAGGCAGCAGGAATCATGCTTGCTCTATCTCTTTATGTATGCTCAGTACCTAAACAACTACCCAGCATGGGTAATTGCACTATATTTTTTGATTGATTAAATGTATACTTGAAGAAATGCTTTGCCCTTTATCTACCCTTCCCTTATGTAATTTTTAGGAAGAAAACATTTTAATCTGTCATTATGGCAGAACATGTTCTCACTTTATGGAATAATCTGACCATATCTGCAAAGAACAAATTGTACAAGATGGTTAACAGAACATGTGTAAATGATTTATGAATTACAAATATCTTTTGAGTGTTCATCATTCAAGTCAGATACAGACTTACCTTTAGATATTATGAGTTTGGCTCCAGACCACTGCAATAAAGTGAATATCAAGATGAAGAAAGTCATATGAAGTTTTTGGTTTTCCAGTGCATGTAAAAATTATGTTTATGATATATTGTAGCAAATTAATGTGTAATACCATTATGTTAAAAAAAAATTAGTGTATATACCTTAAAAATGCTTTATTGCTAGAAAATGTTAACCATCTTCTGAGCCTTCAGTCAGCTGTAATCTTTTTATAATAGTAATATCAAAGATGACTAACCATAAATAACCATAACAAATATAATAATAATGTAGTTTGAAATATTGCAAGAATTACCAAAATGTGACACAGATACATGACATGAGTAAAATCTGTTTGAAAAATGATGTCAATAGACTTGTTTAATACAAGGTTGTCATAAATATTCAATTTTTAAACAACACAATATTTGATAAGCATAATAAAGTAAAGCTCACTAAAGTGATATGTGTTTGTATTTATGTTGTCTAATTCTCATTGATAGTTTTGTTTTCCTATTTGGTGATAAAACTGAACTTTTATTCTTTATTGTTAAAATGAGTCAAGCATCGTTAGTTCTTGGTTTCTGTGTGACTTTGGGTAAGTCATAAACTGGAACCTAAGCTTTGTCAGCTATGAAATGGAAAAATTCACATGATGATATAGATTTTTTTCTACAGAATGTTGTTAGAAAAAATATAATTATTCATATATATATAACGCCTTAACAAAAATATTAATGTATTAATGCACATGTATATTTCTCTAGGTCTGACTGTGTATATTGTTAATATTTAAGTAATAGGGAATGATTATATAAAAATTATATAAAGAGTGATGTGACTATTAAGTGCCACTTTATAACGTACCAGGCCTTGAGGTAAATGCTTCACATATATTTTATTTAATTTTTACAAACATGAGTTAATGATTTTTCCTTTCTCTATTTGTACCCTTCCTGACACCCGCCCACCCGCCATCAACACACATTCTTTCTTGATCTCAGTCCATGAAATAAGGCATCATACCCATCACTCCACTGAATGCTTTCTTCCCAGAATCACTGATGGCCTCTATCTTGACAATGGTCAATTCTTTCCTCATCTTATTCAGTACATTTGTAGCATATGACAATAGGTCATTTTCTTTTTCTTGAAGCATTTCATTTGCTTGGATCTAAGAAATTATCTTCCTATAATTTTCCTTCATTTGTCTCATTCTCTTGACCTCTAAATATTGGAGACCCATAGAGATTAGACCCGGAATCTCTTTTCTTTACAATTTCAGCATACTCCTATAATGATTTCACTCAGTTCTCCTGGCTCAAATATATTTATACTCTAATAATGAGCAAAAGTTATGATTCATTATTGACCTGTTTCCTGAAAGTATACTTGTACATCCAATGGTCAACTGAATATTCCCACATAGATGCTGAATTAGTATCTCTAACTAAACTCTATATAATTCCTTTTTCTTTTTACCAGTTCATCATCCAGTCTCTTTTCATCCAGTTACTTAGACCCCAAACTTTGAAGTCACTTTTAGTTTCTTTCTCACAATTCACATTCGATCTATTAGAAGTTATGTTACATCTATTTCCAAATACATGATGATTCTAATCTCTTTGGCTGCTTCCAAGTATCATCTTCCTATTTGAAGTCACCACCACATCTCGCCTTCACTGTTGTGATTGCTTTTTCTTGGTTTCTCGCATCTACCCCTGGTTCCTAGAGTCTATTCTTCACATAGGACCCATAGCAATCCTCTCAAAACATAAATTGCATCGTGATACTCCCCTACAAAAAACGTCCAATGATTTCCCATCATAGAATAAAATCCAAAATCCTACTATAGTGTATCAGTTCCTACAAGAGATAATCCCTGGCTACTTTAAAAATTCAACTCATGAGTCAGTGAGCATCAACCTCACAGATCTCCTTGATTTTTCTCAAATTTACTGGAGTATTCCGGACTGGGGATGTTTCCATTTGCTCTTGCCTTTTCTTAGGATGCTCCTTCGCAGGTATTCACGTGAATCACTGATTCATAGTGTCCAGATCTCTGCTCAAATGGCACCCCCTCAGAGGCCTTATTGGCCTCTACGCTTGTCTGATCACAATCAGCTTATTCAGAATTGTTTCCTTTGGACCAATTATTGCCGAGATGATATTCCATTTTAATTTTTTAATTATAAGCTGCTTGAGGGTAGTTCATCATAGTACCCTTACTGTCTAAAACAGTGCTTGGCATATGATAGTTTTTATTTTTGGAGAACATTATACTATCAAACCTTCTGTTTCCTTCTTCAGTAGGAAAGGTAACTGAGATTCAGAGTAGTCAAGTCATTTTTTAAGATCATGTTATTATTAAAGGATGAGATTTGAATACTGATCTGCGAATAAACCTCACACTTTTAGGCACTATGCTGTACTATAGTGTACTGTTATATTGTACTGCTTTCACTCCATTTGCAATTATCTTGAAAATTCAGGATGCCAAAATTCCGTAACTATTTTGTTACAATTATCAAAATATTTATATGTGTGCTAACATTTCAGTATTTGTTGCCTTTCAGGGTTTTAGGTCCACACACATCTACAAACTCAACAGCTTACATTTCAGCTTCCCTAAAGGGAGGTTTAAAAAGGAGAGAAATACCTTCCAAAACACACTGAGGCAAAGAATTGTTAAACAATCAGTGATACATCACTAAAATTGCATAAATGTACCATCCTAGGAATTTCAGGCTATAAAGTGAAGTGATAGAGTCAGGTGACTTTTATCTCTTTGATCTCACATTCAAGTTCTGCATAGGCCTGAAGCAGTGCTTAAACCATAACACCGCTACAAGAGGAGCTATTGACTTCAGCATTAGAGGAGCCCTAATGCCAGTTACTGAAGTCAGGTTTCACTGATTTTTAACACTAAGAAGATTTCTCTAAAAAGAAGTCTGGCAATTGTCTTTTTAAGATGCTGTTAAGAAATTTTACATTTCCTTCTTTTTAACCATTACTCCATTTCATTTTGTCCTCATTTAAAGAAAAACTTGATTAAGAAAGCCAAAGCATGTAACATGTCAATGTTTGCATGGAAGCTGAAATACCAGTCTTTGCTGTCGGATGCCGAAAGTTGAGTATTTGAAAAATACCTGAAAGAATGTCACTTTTCTATGAAATACAGTAATAGTTAACATTTATGAAACCCTGGTTCTATCACTACTAGTTATGTAACCCTGCTTACATTACTGAACTTCTTTTTTGTCTGTCAGTTTCCTAATCTGTAAAGAGGGGATGATACTAGGACTAATCTCATGGTGTTTGGATGAGGTTAGCTGAGATGATGTCAAGCACTTAAGTAGTTTCTAACATGGTGTAAGGACTATTATAATGTATGTATGATGGCTAGATCAGGGTTTCCTACTCCTGGCAAGCTGGCCTTTTGGATCAGATCATTCTTCATTCTTGGATGCTGTCCTGTGTGTTATAGAATGTTCACAGCATCCACAAACTTTTACCTACTAGATGACAGTTAACACACAACCCCTCCTGAGTCATATAACCAAAAATGTCTCCAGACATTTGCAGATGTCTCCTGTGGGGCAAAATCACCCTGTGTTGTGAACTACTGTACTAGACTAATGCATTGCATGTGTGTTTTCACAACAAGATTCTAGGGTAGGAACAAATGAGGAAAGTAGACTTTAGGATCGTATTTACCTAAGACACACAGCTGAAGGACGGGCTGTTACTAGAATCTGACAGTGCCTGACAACAAAGCTTTGATGGCATATTAGTTATTGTCTTTAATTGATGAGTTGATCCTGTGCACAATGCCAAGATGTCAACAGTCCACTGCATTTCTGCTGTCCCCTATCCAGGAATCTGCAGTATGTTCATTCAATTCAGTTCAGTCGCTTAGTTATGTCCGACTTTTTGCCCCATGAACTGCAGCACACCAGGCCTCCCTGTCCATCACCAACTCCTGGAGCCTACCCAAACCAATGTCCATTGAGTCGGTGATGCCATCCAACCATCTCATCCTCTGTAGTCCCCTTTTCCTCCTGCCTTCAAACTTTCTCAGCATCAGGGTCTTTTCAAATGAGTCAGCTCTTCGCATCAGGTGGCCAAAGTATTGGAGTTTCAGCTTCAACATCAGTCTTTCCAATGAAAACCCAGAACTGATTTCCTTTAGATTGGACTGGTTGGATCTCCTTACAGTCTAAGGGACTCTCAAGAGTCTTCTCCAACACCACAGTTCAAAAGCATCAATTCTTCAGTGCTCAGCTTTTATAGTCTAACTCTTACATCCATACATGACCACTGGAAAAACCATAGCCTTGACTAGACAGACCTTTGTTGGCAAACTAATGTCTCTGCTTTATAATATGCTGTCTAGGTTGGTTATAACTTTCCTTCCAAGGAGTAAGCGTCTTTTAATTTCATGGCTGCAATCACCATCTGCAGTGATTTTGGAATCCCCAAAATAAAATCTGCCACTGTTTCCACTGTTTCACCATCTATTTGCCACCAAGTAATGGGACTGGATGCCATGATCTTAGTTTTTTTGAATGTTGAGCTTTAAGCCAACTTTTTCACTCTCCTCTTTCACGTTCATCAAAAGGCTCTTTAGTTCTTCACTTTCTGCCATAAGGGTGGTGTCATCTGCATATCTGACATTATTGATATTTCTCCCAGCAATCTTGATTCCAGCTTGTGATTCATCCAGCCTAACATTTCTCATGATGTCCTCTGAATAAAAGTTAAATAAGCNGGGTGGTGTCATCTGCATATCTGACATTATTGATATTTCTCCCAGCAATCTTGATTCCAGCTTGTGATTCCTCCAGCCCAACATTTCTCATGATGTACTCTGCATATAAGCTAAATAAGCAGAGTGACAATACACAGCCTTGTCGTACTCCTTTTCCTATTTGGAAGCAGTCTGTTGTTCCATGTCCAGTTCTAAGTGTTGCTTCCTGACCTGAATACAGGTTTCTCAAGAGGCAGGTCAGGTAGTCTGATATTTTTATTGCTTTCAGAAGTTTCCACAGTTTATTGTGATTCACGGAGTCAAAGGCTTTGGCATTCTGTGTTCATTCTATGTTCATTCTGTGAAACTTGCTCTTCTTGTCTGCATTGAAGAATGTTATGCTTTTCTGTTAGGACCCAATTAATGCAGAGGTTTCTCATCTTTCACAAAATATCCATTGTACTCTCAGCTTGACATTAAAGCCAAAGTTTCCACCCATAATTGGTAACAGATAGAATCTTCACTCCTTGTCCTTGTCAATGACAATAACAATAACAGTGAACTGACTTATGCTTAACATTTATTACAAGTTTAATTGTGAAGAATGAATTTAGGAATTTTATCTAAAGAATTTGTGGTGCTTTGAGGATAAGGTAGAAAAGGAATTTAAAAAAAAAACAAAAAAAACTTACCAAACTTCTAAATAATATGTGAGTATGCTGACTGTGGCCTTTCCTAGATGTTTCTTAATCTAAGTTCTATTTCCAATGATGTAGATTTGTATTCAGATAGGGAGAGGCAGAACAGGAGATTAATTTGTAGTTTTTCATCTTATCTTCCTGGAACCCTCTGCTGCATTTTTCACTTTTGTGGCTTCCATAATATTAATATGTTATGGATTCTCCTCCTCCTTTGGTCAACTCCTTTCTGTTCCTTTTCTTGGCTCATTTTTTTTTTTTTTTTGGGAAACTTCTTAAATAATTATTCTGCCCCAGGTTTGGATCCTGAATTCGTAACTTATTTGACTTTTATTTTCTTTGAACAGTATCCTTCAGTCTCCTGGTTTCAGCATACATTATTTACCAGTGGATCACAATTCTAGGTCTGTGTTCCTGGCTCCAGACTCATCTACCTGGTTCCTAGGTGGGCATCTTTACAGGAATGTCCCACAGACACATTTGTTTCAACCCATTCCCCCGAAGCTGGCTCTTTTCCCTTGCTTGGTGGCACTGACATCCACTCAGTGGCTCCAGGTAGAATTTGTGCATCATATAGAATTTTGCAGTCTCTCATCTCTTCATGAGATTCCCAAATAATCACCAAGGTTTGACAATTCTACTTTCTTTTTTAATTTAATTTAATTTTACTTTACAGTACTCTACTGGTGACAATTCTACTTTCAAAACAAATCTCTAATTCATCTTGTTGAATATTTTCTGTCATTGTCGTTATTTTTCATCAGAACTGCCACCTTCATCCCTTAAAAGGTCATTGGGATAAAATAACATGTAAGGAGTTAATGACCATGGGACCTCCTGAATGTGGCCCCTGTGTATTTCTGTCACTTTTCCTTTCTACCACCTGCCTCATTACACTGGGTGTTCAGTCAACAGTGAGCTGTTTGTGATTGTCTAACTATAATAGACTGATTTTCGCTTCTCTGCCTTTGTTCAACTGTTTCTTTGCGTGCAACATCCTTTCCCTAATTGTTATGTTGATAAACCTTACTGTGCTCTCCCCGATAACCCACTTCTATAATCCTCCAATGCGATTATTCTGGTTGCTTTTCTGTGGTTAGTCTTCCATACTGCTTTATAATCTTTAGATTCTTTAACTCTACCTCTGTTTATCTTTGGTGCACACCTTGTCTACTATGGGAAGAAAAAATAAAGACTACTACTGAGTGAATGACTGTCAGCACACTAAATTGGTAGCAATCTACTTTACTGGAGGTCTTTTAAAAGTAATGATTTTTCAATGCAGTTGAAAATTTTGCATGGTTTACTGATGGGAGATAGCCTTGCTTATACAGTAAATAGAAGACTATGACTTTCATTTATCTAAAGATCCTTCAATAGATGTTTTCTTGGCTTGGGTCAGAGATCCTGAGCTATCAACTACATGTATAGAATAAATCTCTTACACTCCCAAAACATCAAAGAGAGATTTGGCTGGCCACTGGGGTTAGATTCTGAGCATGCGGGATGTTGGATCCTGGGCCAGCAGTCTTGATCGGATCTAATTTGCTTCAGCATGATAACCTTGAAGCAATACCTCTCAGCATCACCTCTGGAGAAAGACTGGAAAAAATGCCAACAATAAAAGTACATATGTGCTTTAAATGTTTACTATTAAGCATATTTTAAAATCATAGGTATTAAAAAATAAAGCTGAAAAACAGATAAAAAGAATAGTCTTCATACTGCAAATATATTTCTGGCTCTACTAACAAGTTCTTCACAAAATGTATTTAAGTAGTGACATCTCAGTGGATTAAAAAACTATATGAATGAAAAACGATTTCACATAATTTTTCAGGAATGGGTTGAAAGTATTAGAAAACACCTGTTAGATTTATAAACATATATTTCCTTATTAACACTTATAATGCTATAGAATGTACATTCAATATCTTTTTTCACTGGTTTTTAAATGTGACCACATTCATGATAAACACTATGTATTTATATATGTATTATGTTCATAAACAGAGTAATAAGACTTTTAAAATGTCATTAGCTTATTCAGAATTGTTTCCTTTGGACCAATTATTGCCGAGATGATATTCCATTTTAATTTTTTAATTATAAGCTGCTTGAGGGTAGTTCATCATAGTACCCTTACTGTCTAAAACAGTGCTTGGCATATGATAGTTTTTATTTTTGGAGAACATTATACTATCAAACCTTCTGTTTCCTTCTTCAGTAGGAAAGGTAACTGAGATTCAGAGTAGTCAAGTCATTTTTTAAGATCATGTTATTATTAAAGGATGAGATTTGAATACTGATCTGCGAATAAACCTCACACTTTTAGGCACTATGCTGTACTATAGTGTACTGTTATATTGTACTGCTTTCACTCCATTTGCAATTATCTTGAAAATTCAGGATGCCAAAATTCCGTAACTATTTTGTTACAATTATCAAAATATTTATATGTGTGCTAACATTTCAGTATTTGTTGCCTTTCAGGGTTTTAGGTCCACACACATCTACAAACTCAACAGCTTACATTTCAGCTTCCCTAAAGGGAGGTTTAAAAAGGAGAGAAATACCTTCCAAAACACACTGAGGCAAAGAATTGTTAAACAATCAGTGATACATCACTAAAATTGCATAAATGTACCATCCTAGGAATTTCAGGCTATAAAGTGAAGTGATAGAGTCAGGTGACTTTTATCTCTTTGATCTCACATTCAAGTTCTGCATAGGCCTGAAGCAGTGCTTAAACCATAACACCGCTACAAGAGGAGCTATTGACTTCAGCATTAGAGGAGCCCTAATGCCAGTTACTGAAGTCAGGTTTCACTGATTTTTAACACTAAGAAGATTTCTCTAAAAAGAAGTCTGGCAATTGTCTTTTTAAGATGCTGTTAAGAAATTTTACATTTCCTTCTTTTTAACCATTACTCCATTTCATTTTGTCCTCATTTAAAGAAAAACTTGATTAAGAAAGCCAAAGCATGTAACATGTCAATGTTTGCATGGAAGCTGAAATACCAGTCTTTGCTGTCGGATGCCGAAAGTTGAGTATTTGAAAAATACCTGAAAGAATGTCACTTTTCTATGAAATACAGTAATAGTTAACATTTATGAAACCCTGGTTCTATCACTACTAGTTATGTAACCCTGCTTACATTACTGAACTTCTTTTTTGTCTGTCAGTTTCCTAATCTGTAAAGAGGGGATGATACTAGGACTAATCTCATGGTGTTTGGATGAGGTTAGCTGAGATGATGTCAAGCACTTAAGTAGTTTCTAACATGGTGTAAGGACTATTATAATGTATGTATGATGGCTAGATCAGGGTTTCCTACTCCTGGCAAGCTGGCCTTTTGGATCAGATCATTCTTCATTCTTGGATGCTGTCCTGTGTGTTATAGAATGTTCACAGCATCCACAAACTTTTACCTACTAGATGACAGTTAACACACAACCCCTCCTGAGTCATATAACCAAAAATGTCTCCAGACATTTGCAGATGTCTCCTGTGGGGCAAAATCACCCTGTGTTGTGAACTACTGTACTAGACTAATGCATTGCATGTGTGTTTTCACAACAAGATTCTAGGGTAGGAACAAATGAGGAAAGTAGACTTTAGGATCGTATTTACCTAAGACACACAGCTGAAGGACGGGCTGTTACTAGAATCTGACAGTGCCTGACAACAAAGCTTTGATGGCATATTAGTTATTGTCTTTAATTGATGAGTTGATCCTGTGCACAATGCCAAGATGTCAACAGTCCACTGCATTTCTGCTGTCCCCTATCCAGGAATCTGCAGTATGTTCATTCAATTCAGTTCAGTCGCTTAGTTATGTCCGACTTTTTGCCCCATGAACTGCAGCACACCAGGCCTCCCTGTCCATCACCAACTCCTGGAGCCTACCCAAACCAATGTCCATTGAGTCGGTGATGCCATCCAACCATCTCATCCTCTGTAGTCCCCTTTTCCTCCTGCCTTCAAACTTTCTCAGCATCAGGGTCTTTTCAAATGAGTCAGCTCTTCGCATCAGGTGGCCAAAGTATTGGAGTTTCAGCTTCAACATCAGTCTTTCCAATGAAAACCCAGAACTGATTTCCTTTAGATTGGACTGGTTGGATCTCCTTACAGTCTAAGGGACTCTCAAGAGTCTTCTCCAACACCACAGTTCAAAAGCATCAATTCTTCAGTGCTCAGCTTTTATAGTCTAACTCTTACATCCATACATGACCACTGGAAAAACCATAGCCTTGACTAGACAGACCTTTGTTGGCAAACTAATGTCTCTGCTTTATAATATGCTGTCTAGGTTGGTTATAACTTTCCTTCCAAGGAGTAAGCGTCTTTTAATTTCATGGCTGCAATCACCATCTGCAGTGATTTTGGAATCCCCAAAATAAAATCTGCCACTGTTTCCACTGTTTCACCATCTATTTGCCACCAAGTAATGGGACTGGATGCCATGATCTTAGTTTTTTTGAATGTTGAGCTTTAAGCCAACTTTTTCACTCTCCTCTTTCACGTTCATCAAAAGGCTCTTTAGTTCTTCACTTTCTGCCATAAGGGTGGTGTCATCTGCATATCTGACATTATTGATATTTCTCCCAGCAATCTTGATTCCAGCTTGTGATTCCTCCAGCCCAACATTTCTCATGATGTACTCTGCATATAAGCTAAATAAGCAGAGTGACAATACACAGCCTTGTCGTACTCCTTTTCCTATTTGGAAGCAGTCTGTTGTTCCATGTCCAGTTCTAAGTGTTGCTTCCTGACCTGAATACAGGTTTCTCAAGAGGCAGGTCAGGTAGTCTGATATTTTTATTGCTTTCAGAAGTTTCCACAGTTTATTGTGATTCACGGAGTCAAAGGCTTTGGCATTCTGTGTTCATTCTATGTTCATTCTGTGAAACTTGCTCTTCTTGTCTGCATTGAAGAATGTTATGCTTTTCTGTTAGGACCCAATTAATGCAGAGGTTTCTCATCTTTCACAAAATATCCATTGTACTCTCAGCTTGACATTAAAGCCAAAGTTTCCACCCATAATTGGTAACAGATAGAATCTTCACTCCTTGTCCTTGTCAATGACAATAACAATAACAGTGAACTGACTTATGCTTAACATTTATTACAAGTTTAATTGTGAAGAATGAATTTAGGAATTTTATCTAAAGAATTTGTGGTGCTTTGAGGATAAGGTAGAAAAGGAATTTAAAAAAAAAACAAAAAAAACTTACCAAACTTCTAAATAATATGTGAGTATGCTGACTGTGGCCTTTCCTAGATGTTTCTTAATCTAAGTTCTATTTCCAATGATGTAGATTTGTATTCAGATAGGGAGAGGCAGAACAGGAGATTAATTTGTAGTTTTTCATCTTATCTTCCTGGAACCCTCTGCTGCATTTTTCACTTTTGTGGCTTCCATAATATTAATATGTTATGGATT
Organism: Oreotragus oreotragus; assembly: GCA_006410675.1. NCBI lineage: Eukaryota > Metazoa > Chordata > Mammalia > Artiodactyla > Bovidae > Oreotragus > Oreotragus oreotragus. The sequence goes on along the minus strand of SJYX01021302.1, from coordinate 40,527 downwards.
CTCCTCCTCCTTTGGTCAACTCCTTTCTGTTCCTTTTCTTGGCTCATTTTTTTTTTTTTTTTGGGAAACTTCTTAAATAATTATTCTGCCCCAGGTTTGGATCCTGAATTCGTAACTTATTTGACTTTTATTTTCTTTGAACAGTATCCTTCAGTCTCCTGGTTTCAGCATACATTATTTACCAGTGGATCACAATTCTAGGTCTGTGTTCCTGGCTCCAGACTCATCTACCTGGTTCCTAGGTGGGCATCTTTACAGGAATGTCCCACAGACACATTTGTTTCAACCCATTCCCCCGAAGCTGGCTCTTTTCCCTTGCTTGGTGGCACTGACATCCACTCAGTGGCTCCAGGTAGAATTTGTGCATCATATAGAATTTTGCAGTCTCTCATCTCTTCATGAGATTCCCAAATAATCACCAAGGTTTGACAATTCTACTTTCTTTTTTAATTTAATTTAATTTTACTTTACAGTACTCTACTGGTGACAATTCTACTTTCAAAACAAATCTCTAATTCATCTTGTTGAATATTTTCTGTCATTGTCGTTATTTTTCATCAGAACTGCCACCTTCATCCCTTAAAAGGTCATTGGGATAAAATAACATGTAAGGAGTTAATGACCATGGGACCTCCTGAATGTGGCCCCTGTGTATTTCTGTCACTTTTCCTTTCTACCACCTGCCTCATTACACTGGGTGTTCAGTCAACAGTGAGCTGTTTGTGATTGTCTAACTATAATAGACTGATTTTCGCTTCTCTGCCTTTGTTCAACTGTTTCTTTGCGTGCAACATCCTTTCCCTAATTGTTATGTTGATAAACCTTACTGTGCTCTCCCCGATAACCCACTTCTATAATCCTCCAATGCGATTATTCTGGTTGCTTTTCTGTGGTTAGTCTTCCATACTGCTTTATAATCTTTAGATTCTTTAACTCTACCTCTGTTTATCTTTGGTGCACACCTTGTCTACTATGGGAAGAAAAAATAAAGACTACTACTGAGTGAATGACTGTCAGCACACTAAATTGGTAGCAATCTACTTTACTGGAGGTCTTTTAAAAGTAATGATTTTTCAATGCAGTTGAAAATTTTGCATGGTTTACTGATGGGAGATAGCCTTGCTTATACAGTAAATAGAAGACTATGACTTTCATTTATCTAAAGATCCTTCAATAGATGTTTTCTTGGCTTGGGTCAGAGATCCTGAGCTATCAACTACATGTATAGAATAAATCTCTTACACTCCCAAAACATCAAAGAGAGATTTGGCTGGCCACTGGGGTTAGATTCTGAGCATGCGGGATGTTGGATCCTGGGCCAGCAGTCTTGATCGGATCTAATTTGCTTCAGCATGATAACCTTGAAGCAATACCTCTCAGCATCACCTCTGGAGAAAGACTGGAAAAAATGCCAACAATAAAAGTACATATGTGCTTTAAATGTTTACTATTAAGCATATTTTAAAATCATAGGTATTAAAAAATAAAGCTGAAAAACAGATAAAAAGAATAGTCTTCATACTGCAAATATATTTCTGGCTCTACTAACAAGTTCTTCACAAAATGTATTTAAGTAGTGACATCTCAGTGGATTAAAAAACTATATGAATGAAAAACGATTTCACATAATTTTTCAGGAATGGGTTGAAAGTATTAGAAAACACCTGTTAGATTTATAAACATATATTTCCTTATTAACACTTATAATGCTATAGAATGTACATTCAATATCTTTTTTCACTGGTTTTTAAATGTGACCACATTCATGATAAACACTATGTATTTATATATGTATTATGTTCATAAACAGAGTAATAAGACTTTTAAAATGTCATTGTCCTGAATATTTATGTAGTGTCCTGTCAGTGTTAAGAACAAGTTTAAGTAATAGATATTCTGTAGCATAGTCTACACATGAAATAGTTGTTGAGCACAACATTTAATGTGTATTGTGAAAAGAAATCATTAGAGTATATAGTGTGTTTTGTTATTGACCAGTTTTATTTTTAAAATTTTTGTAGAAATTTAGCTGATGTGCAATGTAGTATTAGTTTCAGGTGTATAGCAAAGTGATTCAGCTATATATATATATATATGCATATATATACATTATTTACATTCTTTGTTATCAACCAGTTTTAACCTAAAAGTCAGGAAATTTCATGATTATTTTCTTTGTCAACCTCTCTCCTCCTAATATCTGAAAGTTATCTATACAGTTGTGAATAGTGTCATAAGGATGTCAACTTGACTTGGGTGGATCAACAAGTCATTATTCCTCTCATTTGTACTCATTTTGAATGATCAGCAACTGAGCCTGACAGCATTTTTGTGCCACTTTCGATCTACAGGACTGAGAGAGTGGCTGTTTATTCCTATGTCGCTGGAGATATTAGTGTTAACAAGCCGACTCCTGCATTGTTTGGTACCAGCTCTGAGTCATGTTGGTGTGGAGGCAGGTGTCTCTTGGGTGGGTCATGCCATCTTTATTTCCCAGACAGCAGCTGGCTGAGGGATCTCACACTATTAACACCAATGTGAACTGAATGCCAGCTATTTGCTTTATGATCTTAGGTCTAGCAAAGGAAGCATGACACTGCTAGCAAAACCATGTGGATTGCCCATAAAGAGAGGTAGGAGTTACATATGGTAGGTGAACAAAAGAAGTCGTTAGACTTCACCTTGTTCATATCCAGTCAACTGACACCGTTGCCCTCACTATTTTAAATTAAGAAGAACAAATTCAGGGCTGCCAACATGGATTTCAGAATGGCATGGCTTTCTTTCTAAATAGTTTATAGATATCTGCTGCAAAACAACTAGAGTTTATTCATTAAGACAATTACTTTGATTTTCAATCATGCACATTCTCTGAGATCCACTAATATTAATATTTTTGTGTGTATGTGTTAAAAAGGGAGGAAAAGAAAATTACCATATTCTTTTCAACGTGAGAGCTCTTTCTGTTCTTGGTAGAGAAATTAAGCTCTCAGAGCAAATATGACCCTGAAGAATAGTTCTTCACAGAAAAATATATTATTGCATTAACATTTATTGAAATTTTGAAAAAATACTTCTGATTGGCAGAGCTTTGCATAATAAATGTTAAATAGTTTTATGCTTTACTTTCTGTGAATCTCAAGGACCTTTGCCCATTTAGTCTCAGATGAAGATGAAATCTGATTAGTTTGTTCATTGCTGGCAGTCTACAACATTTAGGAGTAACATTTCTTCCTGCTCTGAGCAAATGAGTGAATTTGGAAAAGAAATAATTGTCCTTTAAATCTGTGGCTACAAAATGGCAGAGTAAACACTTGAAAATTGAAAACTGGTTAATTTTCTTTGTTTTAGTTGAAAAGGAAGGCAAGAGGGAAATCCTATTATTTGAACTTAGTTTTAAAAATGAACTAACTTAGTTACTTGTTGAGATACAAACTAAAGCTAAATTGAAAATACATGGTTTCAGGGGATATTTTTCTTATTTCATACCTCAGAAAGAAATAGTTGCATATCTATTTTTTTCCTGGTGCAAACATGAGTTCTTTTTGCTTTTTTCATCACTTAAAAACTAAAACCATTGGAATCAATTTTCCCTCTCTCCCCAAGGAAATAGTAGTGTTATCATTATGTTCAGGAAGTGGATAGGAGCTGAAATAACAGAAACACATACCACTGTATGTGAATATGTAAGCCAATTTAAGGTAATTTAGTAAAGGAAAGGCTCTGTTGCTTTCTTAATTTTTCCTAAACACTTTGTTTCATTGTAGCATGTATTGGGTCTAAATATTTTAATGTTCCTTTTCTCTTTATATCTCCCTCTGGGTTTCAGTCCAATAAATTCAAAAATCATTGCCTTTTTGGGATTTATTGGCATTTAAAAGCAGATCCCACAACTTACAAATTACAGTTGTAGTCTGTGTAAAGTAATAGTCAATAAATAAGAGAGAATAAGAACACTAAAGCTAGATTGTGAAAAAAGAAAGGAAACAAGCTTATTACAATCTTTCTAAACAAACAAAAATACATAATTAAAAAAAATCATTTTTATGTTTTCTTACATTAAATGGGACCACTGAGTGAAACATTCACTGATGAATTACTCCTGTAATCTGCGTAGGAAAAACAGCTACTGGCAAATTAAAGAGTCCTGGAACAGAGCCACGAGAACTAAACGGCTAAAAATGAAAACAGGCAAACACTTGAGAGTATTCTACAGAATACAGATCTTTCTTCTGCTCCCCATTTTCACTGGTTCATTCATTGTCATGGAAACAGAATTTGTCACAATGTTCTTACTCACTTCTAGTGACCTAGTGAGTAGACTTACAGAGCTGGTGAAAGGTAACTCAGACTGAAGCAATTCTTACAAATGATTGGCGCAGATCATCAACCGATGCATTTTCAATGGTGCCATTGTGTCAGTTCAATAGGTTTCCAAGCCCCGAAGAGTTCACTTTTTTTTTTTTTTTTTTAAATAATATGCTAGACAGAGAAACCAGAAGCTTTTGCTAGTGATTGAGCGTAGATGACTAACCCCATGAAAAGCAGCTGATTTTAGGTTTTAATTCTTTTCCCCTCAAATGTTTTTTTGTTTTTTTTTTTCTGTCCCCAGTCTAAAGAAGGTTCAAATAGCATTTTGATAGCATTTTCTGGGTTCATTCATCCACCTCAGCAACTCTCTTAGCTCAAAGATGCCAAAATTCCTCACTCATTGCAACCTGCTCCCATGTCTCTAGCAAGAGCTATATGTTGACAGTCACTGTCTGACCATCTGGATAGCTTTAAGTCCACACCTGTGCCACACTAGAGTTAACTCCACAATGAAGTGGCTTCTTCATTTCAGGAAATTGACTCGAAGAATTCCCTAAGGAAAAGTGCCATTTTACTACTTAAAAAAAAATTAGATATCATCCATGTAAGTGCCAAATTCAGCGAAGGTTGAGTTTTTATTTTATGTTCACAATTAGTGACTTGTTGTCATGGAAACCATGCTTCAGATGATTCTTGAACTTAAGTGACTGAATGAAATCAGGCAGAAACCCTCCCCCTTTTTTAGGCTCAATAGGCGATGTCTCTCTCTTTAGTTATTCTGATAACAGAATCACATAAAACATCCATAAACATGCAAAATAATAGCACAGGGCAACATCAATTAAAGCTGAATATTCAATAATTCATTCTTTAATTAAAGCTCTTTCCTCTTCTCCTGAAGTTGTAACTTTTCAAGTGTTAAAAAAGACATAAGAGACAATCATTTAGTAAAAGAAATCTTTTCTAATTAGCAGTTTGTGATACACCAATGAAGAAACACGATTTGAAATTCCTTTTTCATTTTCAATGTTTAATATAGGAAATGAAATGAAAGGGCTTCATTTTGAAAGTCTATTCAAGGTGAAATAACTATGGTTTGAGGCTCTGGCCTTTTCACGCCTGTGTTTCTTTTGTCTCTGAGGGAGGGAGGGCTGGGTTTATCACAGAAACAGCATAGCTCACTCATGGCTTCTGGCAGCCAGCAGTAATTAATCTGCACTGAGACTGCAGGCATCATGTCCATATTTGCATATGTGACTGCTTTGTGTTGCGGTGGGCAACGACATCTTCCAACCGTCAGACTAGCTTGTCTTTAAAAAGGAAAAATCAGGCTCTCAGGAACTCTGGATTTATTTGCCAACTTCTGTTTGAATATGGAGTTCACTACTCTTCAGATATACTATTATGTGTTGTGGACACTAAGCTCTCTGTACACATCTGGCTTTGTTTGTTGTCCAGGTACAGGGAGTTCACTTTTCTCTCTCCCTTCATTAATGCTAATTCATGTACAAGAGGCCCTCAGGAGAGGGAACAAAGTAAACCCGTCCAATTGTCATCTTTTGTTTTTTTGTTTTGTTTTTTTGCTAATGAAAAATAAAGTTGACTATGAACATTTTTTCTTCTCTTTTTATTTAAAATTTTGATTGGAGGGTAATGCTTTACAAGGTTGTATTAGTTTCTGCTGTACAACAACAGGAATCAGCCATAGGTATACATATTATCTCCTCCTTCCTGAGCCTTCCTCCCCCTCCCCGCCCCACCCCTCTAGATGGTCACAGAGCACTGGGCTGAACTCCCCTTGTGATATGGCCACTTCCTCCTAGCTAGCTATTTGCCCGTGGTAGTGTATATATGTCAATGCTACTCTCTCAATTTGTCCCACACTCTGCCTTCCCCAGACTTCTCTGGTGGCTCAGACGATAAAGCATCTATCTGCAATTCTGGAGACCTGGGTTCAATCCCTGGGTGGGGAAGATCTCCTGGAGAAAGCAATGGCAACCCTCTCCAGTGTTCTTGCCTGGAAAATCCCACTGATGGAGGAGCCTGGTAGGCTAGGTCCATGGGGTGGCAGAGAGTCGGACATGACTGAGCGACTTCACTTTCACTTTTTACTTTCCCTGCTGTGTCTGCAAGTCTTTTCTTTATGTCTGTGTCTATTCTCACCCTGAAAATAGGTTCATCAGTACCATTTTTCATATATATGATATTTGTTTTTCTCTTTCTGACTTACTTCACTGTGTAACTGGCGCTAGGTTTATCCACCTTAGTTCAACCGACTCAAATGCATAAAGGCATTCCTTTTTGTGTCTGAGTATGTTTATTTTATATATATACCACAACTTCTATATCCAGTCATCTGTCGATGGACAGCTAAGTTGCTTCCATGTCCTAGCTATTGTAAATAGTGCTTCAGTGAACATTGGGGTACATGTGTCCTTATTGTGGTTTTATTTCCAGTTTTTTAAAGAAATCTCCATACTGTTCTCCATAATGGCTGCTTCAATTTACATTCCTACCAACAGTGCAAGAGGGTTCTTCTTTTTCCAAATCCTATCCAGCATTTATTGTTTGTAGTTTTTTTGACGATGGCCATTTTTTTCCCAATTAACATTAAGTATAAATTCACCATAAATTTTATGTGACAGGTACAAACAAAACAATTGCATAATGCTACATGAGATATAATTCCTGTAACATGTCATGCGTGTTACAGAAAGTATAGATCTTATACTTATATGGGTCCTGATGTATGGTAACATTTATAACAGTTGTGTGAAAGTGTGAGTGAAATGATTTGGCTGAAAGTCATAAATCCAGACTTTAAAAACAACCTTATTTTTGCAGTTATATTCCATTTTTTAGTTTAGATAAATCATCTAACCTCCCTGTGAGTTAGTTTCTTCATCTTTAAAATAGGAATAGTATCTGACCAGTTTAAGTTCCCACAGATGTTATAAAAGCTGTTTGAGTCTTGGGGGCACTTAAAACACTTTGATGACTGAATAAATCACCTTGATATTTTATTTTGCAAATTGAATAGGGACAACAGTGAACATTTTTTTCTTGATAAAGACAAAGGATTTATGAAGAAAAAGTGTTTAAAAGTTATCTTTTTTCCCCTAAAAATCTACCATAAGAAACAGATTAGGATGAAATATGCTGTTTACAGTCATGCAACAGTCAGGTTTTAAGGTATGTTGAATCAAAGAAAACTGGTAAAGTGAGAAGAGTGTACTTATGCACATTTTATGTCAATTTCTTAAATATGAATCTGTACTAGGAAAGCATAAGACACCACTCTAGTTCTTTCTAAGAAGCAGCATGCACAGAGGACAAAGATAATAAACAGTATGTCATGCAGGAGGACAATTCTTTTGATTCTGAGGCCAGAGTTAAACAGGAATACGGTTCTTATCTTCTTCTTTGTAGGCTTTACTCACTCACAACCCCTTACAGGAAGACAGAGCAAAATACTCTTTCTCTCCCTAAGAAAAGTGCCCTTAAAAGTCAAACACACTCAAGAACTAAAGAGAATAATGCTGGCGCCTCTCCCTCACTGCTGTGCATCACATGTATTCAGGGAAGTCAGCTAAATACAATCCTGTGGAAATTAGTGAAGAGAAAGCACATTCATATTGAACTTGAATTTCAGTGAAAAGTGAACACTAATAGAACGCTGCTCTCTTCCTACATTGATTTCATCTGCTTCAGAAAATTAATAGCCTAAACTGAAATCAGGTAAGTGAAAAATAATTTTCAAGCATACTGCGCTCTTGAGGGGAAACTTTCACACACACACCCCTCTGTTTTAGCACATACATTTTCCTCTGTGTCTTTCAGCCATGTTTAGTAGAGGATGGTTGAAAATATAAGTGACAGGTGACACAGTGGAATAACTCAAAGAATAAGACCATCACGGATGTGCACTACTGTTCCTGGGGACATCAGATTAGTCTGGATACTATCTATGGAGCTGTTTGCCTTGGCCTGTCACCAGAGTGCTTTGGGTCATAGAAGCAGCCTGTTCCAGGTCCTGAATCTCAGCATTTACCTGGGAACTGTCAGCAGCAGTGTTACTTTTCACACTCCCTGTCCCCCATTGGTGGTGGTAGGGACTATGTAACATGGTATAAACCAGAACTCAAGGAGAAAAGGATATATTGAATCAAAAAAAATTACAATTTTTTTGGGGGGGAGGGGTGCTTAAGTTTGCATTTTGCAACATGCTGCCAAAGTGCCAGGTAATTCAAATAAATTCATATTCTACTCAGAGACTAACTTGCTAATAGTCCTTTCCAAACACAAACTAAAAAGCAGTTTCTGGTTCTTAATTCCTCTTATCACGTGATCCATTTGCTTGGCTCAGAGGCGATTGGATTAGTAACCAGCCCCTGAACTGCATAGAGTCATTTTATAGGTTGACCAGAAGCCTGAGTGTGGCTTCCCTGGTGGCTCAGTAGTAAAGGATCCACCTGCCAATGCAGGAGATGCAGGAGACAGAGGTTCAATCCCTGAGTCGGAAAGATCCCCTAGAGTAAGAAAATGGCAACCCTCTCCAGTGTTCTTGCCTGGAACATCCCATGGACAGAGGAGTCTGGTGGGTTACAGGCCATGATGGGGTCACAAGGACTTGGACATGACTAATTGAGCACACACACAGCAGCCTAACAGGTGATTTGAGAAAGGAATCCTGTCTCAGCGAGATCTTAACACTGGAGGGTGATTAACCCAGTCAGATTCTCTCCTAGTGAGTGGAATAGAGATATCCAGAGAGAAACACAGACAATAAATTAATCACCAAACTAAGAGATGCACAGCAGGCATGCAGTGGTAGACGCCATGTGAAAAAAACAGGAGGAAGAGAAGCAAGAAAGTAGTTAGAAAACAGACCAGACCCACTCACAGCAGAAAAGTCACCTGTGAGAAGTGACTGGGAGAGTGGGCATGATGAGAAAGAAGGCATTCAAGTTTTCTATGAAACTTGTTTCCTTGACAGCTGAAGATGGTTGCCTGCACTTCCTAATTTTCCCAGTCCTCATCATTTCATTAACATGTTAAACACATCTTACATTCTTTTGTCTCTTTCGTCTCATTATGGAATCACTTTTAGGTAAATGTTACACCTTTTCATTTGTCCCACAGATCTTGCATTTTCCATTCCTCACCCCCACACCCCCATCGTCTTAAAAAATTTCTTTGCTTTTCAATATGAGACATTTCTATTGGCATATTTTCATGCTTACTGATTCTTTCTTGGCTGCAGTCAGTCTATGGATGAGCAGATCAAAGATATTAATTTCTGTTGCCATTTTTAAAAATTTCTAGCATTTCCTTTTACTTCTCTCTTAGAGTGTTCATCTCTTTACTTATTTTACCCATCTGTTCTTGCACGTTGTTCCCTTTCCATTAGCAGCCTAAGGATATAGGTAGTTCTAGGTCTGACCATTCCAAAATATCTGCTGGATCTTAGTCTTCTTCTAAGGTTTGCTGTCTGTTCAGCCTGTGCTTTTTCTGTCTTTTATAATGCTGTCTTTTCGTAATCTTGAACTGAAAGCCAGACACGATATATTGGGTATTAGGAGCTGAGGTAATGAGCTCTCTAGTATGAGGCTTTATATTTATCTGGTTAGACTTTAAGCTGTGCACTATTGTAGCAAATATTTGCCATAAAGTGATGGGACCAGATGCCATGATCTTAGCTTTTGGAATTCTGAGCTTTAAGCTAGCTTTTTCACTCTCTTCTTTCACCCTCAATGAGAGGCTTTTTATTTCCTCTTTGCTTTCTGACTCTAGTGGTATCATTGCTATATCTGAAGTTGTTGGAATTTCTCATAGCAATCTTGATTTCAGCTTGTGATTTATCTGGCCCAGCATTTTGCATGATGTACACTGCATATAACTTAAATAAGCAAAGTGACAATATACAGTCTTGTCATACTCCTTCTGCAATTTTGAACCAGTCTGTTGTTTCATGTAAGGTTCTAACTATTGCTTCTTGACCCACAAAAAGGTGTCTCAGGAGAGAGGTATTCCCATCTCTAAGAATTTTCCAGTTTATTGTGATCCATACAATCAGAGACTTTAGCATAGTTAATGAAGCAGAAGCAGATGTTTTTCTGGAGCTCCCTAGATTTCTCTATGAGCCAACAAATGTTGGCAATTTGATCTCTGGCTCCTCTGCCTCTTAGAAACCCAGTTTTTACATCTGGAAGTTCTTGGTTTATGTACTGCTGAAGCCTAGCTTGAAGGATTTTCAGCATAACCTTGCTAGCATGTGAAATGAGCACAGTTGTACAGCAGCTGGGACATTCTTTAGCACTGTCCTTCTCTGGGCTTCCCTGGTGGCTCAGAGGGTAAAGCATCTGCCTGCAGTGTGGAAGACCTGGGTTTGATCTCCAGATCAGGAAGATCCCTTGGAGAAGGAAATGGCAACCCACTCCAGTACTCTTGCCTGGAAAATACCATGGACAGAGGGGCCTGGTAGGCTACAGTCAATGGGATCGCAAAGAGTCATACATGATTGAGCAGTTTCACTTCTTCTTTGGGATTGGAATGAAAACTGACCTTTATCAGTCCTATGGCCACTGCTGAGTTTTCTAAATTTGCTGACATATTGAGTGCAGCACGTAACAGCATCATCTTTCAATATTTTAAATAGCTTTAAATACCAGAATACAGTTACTTCCACTAACTTTGGTCATAGTGATGCTTCCTAAGGCCCACTTGACTTCACACTCCAGATGTCCAGCTCCACATGAATGACCACACCATCTTGGTTATCTGGGTCACTAAGACCTTTCTTATACAGTTTTTCTGATTATTCTTGCCACCTCTTCTTAATCTCTTCTGCTTCTGTTAGCTCCTTACCATTTCTGTCCTTTATCATGCCCATCCTTGCATGAAATATTCCCTTGATATGTGCAATTTTCTTGGACAGACTACTAGTCTTTGCCATCCTATTCTTTTCCTCTATTTCTTTGTCTTGTTCATTTAAGAAAGCATTCTTATCTCTCCTTGCTATTCTTCTGGAACTTTACATTCAGTTGGGTATATATTTTCCTTTCTCCCTTGCCTTTTGCTTCTCTTTCCTCAGCTATTTGTAAAGTCTCCTCAGACAACCATTTGCTTTCTTGCATTTCTTCTTCTTTGGGAAGGCTTTGGTCACTGACTCCTATACAGTTATGAACTTCAGTCCATAGTTCTTCAGACATTCTACCTGCCAGATCTAATCCTTTGAATCTATTCATCAGAGATGAATAGTATTCAGCCATACTACACTGTATAATCGCAAGGGATTTGATTTAGGTCATATCTGAATGTGTATGTGCATGCTCATTTGTATGTGACTCTTTGCACCCCATAGACTGTAGCCCACCAGGCTCCTCTCTCCATGGAATTTTCCAGGCAAGAATACTGGAGTGTGTTGCCATTTCCTTCCCCAGGAATCTTCCCAACCCAGGGATTGAACCCATGTCTCTTGTGTCTCCTGCATTGGCAAGTGAGTTCTTTACCAGCTGAGCCACCTCCCTACTTTCTTTAATTTAAGCCTGAATTTTGAGTAAGGAGATCATGATCTGAGCCATAGTCAACTCTAGGTTTTGTTTTTATTTACTGTATAGAGTTTCTCCATTTTTGACTGAAAGAACACAAGCTGATTTTGATATTAACCATCAGTAAAATCCATGTGTAGAGTAATCTCTTATGTTGTTAGCAAATGGTGTTTGCTATGACCAGGGTTTCTCTCGACAAAACTCTTGTTAGCCTTTGTCATGCTTCATTTTGTACTCCAAGGCCAAACTTGCCTATTATTCCAGGTATCTCCTGACTTCCTACTTTTGCATTCCAATCCCCTGTGATGAAAAGTACATGGTTTAGGGGATGTTAGTTCTAGAAGGTCTTGTAGGTCTTCACAGAACCAGTCAACTTCAGCTTCATCAGCATCAGTGGTTGGAACATAGACTTGGATTACTGTGATGTTGAATGGTTTGCCTTGGAAATGAACCAAGATCATTCGTTATTTTGGAGATTCATCCAAGGACTGTATTTTGGACTCTCCATGAGAGAGACTCCATTTCTTCTAAGGGTTTATTGCCCATTAGTTCAGTTCAGTTCAGTTGCTCAGTCATGTGCAATTCTTTGTGACCCCATGGACTGCAGCACATCAGGCTTCCCTGTCCATCACCAGCTGCCAGAGTTTACTCAAACTCATGTCCATTGAGTCAGTGATGCCATCCAACCATCTCATCTTCTGTTGTACCCTTCTACTCCTGCCTTCAATATTTCCCAGCATCAGGGTCTTTTCCAATGAGTCAGTTCTTCGCATCAGGTGGCCAACTCCCGGAGTTCACTCAAACTCATGTCCATTGAGTCGGTGATGCCACCCAGCGATCTCATCCTCTGTCATCCCCTTCTCCTCTTGCCCTCAATCTTTCCCAGCATCAGGGTCTTTCAAATGAGTTAGTTCTTCCCATCAGGTGGCAAAAGTTTTGGAGTTTCAGCTTCAGCATCAGTTCTTCCAATGAATATTCAGGACTGATCTCCTTTAGGATGGACTGGTTGGATCTCCTTGCAGTCCAAGGGACTCTCAAGAGTCTTCTCCAACACCACAGTTCAAAAGCATCAATTCTTTGGCACTCAGCTTTCTTTATAGTCCAACTCTCACATCCATATATGACTACTGGAAAAACTGTAGCCCGCCAGGCTCCACTGCTCATGGGATTCTCCAGGTAAGAATACTGGAGTGAGTTGCCATTTCTTGTAGTTCCTAGCTTTTGTCTTCTCTGTTGTAATCAGGTTTCCTTAAAGTCTCCTTTGTAAATAAGGTCTGAGCTATGCAGTAATCTTTTACTATAATTCTCCATTATTATTCAGGACGGCTACTGATGAGGTGCAAGTGGGAATTAGGGGATCATTCCATGGTCCTATGACTATGTGTATATCTCCATTTTATTTTGCTTACCTGCCTAGGAGGGATTGGTTTGAGGTGTTTCCCTTCCTCCAGATCTGTTAGACTCTGTCAAAACCCAAGTCAGTTAGGCTCTGGTAGAACAGTTTCCCTTAAGGGAAATCTCTATTAAGGAGAAAAAATATGCTCTAGGAATATTTCAGAATGGTTACTCTCCTCCTCCTCTTCTAGAAACTCCTGATTTTTCTGATTTCTCAGTAATAACCTGGTAGGGCTGCTGGAGGCTGCTCAAGAAAATTTGGGGGGGGCGCCACCAAGGTTGGATCTCCAGCAGGTTTTACTTTCAACCTTGTTCATACCCACTCTCCAGAAATCAGTTAATTGCCCTTGAAGCATCTCTAAAGGATGCTGGCTCTAGCTGCAGTTCTCCTCCTAGTAAGCTGTAGCTCTCTGTATCTGCCTGTTTCACTAGGCTCAGGTATTGTGGTTTACTCCATGATCTCATTTCTCTGCTGGATCTAAGAAGAGTTGCTGCTTTTCAGATTGTTCAGCTCTTTCCTTGCTGTGAGGAGGGGAGTGACAACTTCCAAGTTTTTTACATGCTGAACTGGAAGCTGGAAGCTATTCCTATTACTTGAAATAACTTGAAATTCCCTGTCTCTTCTTTGCAACCTATAAAGTATCAACAAACATCATGTTAGGCCTGATTAAGGGCCTTATTTTTCTCTCTATTTTTAATAAGCTCATCAGACATGATTCCTTTTACCATATATGAAAATTCTCTTATTCGATGTCCAAAAGCTTGTCTTTATTCAGAATGAGCTGAGGCAAATTACTTGACTCAGATATACTTGACTCATTTCTTTCTCAATTTCTTCATTAGAAGGATAGAGGGAGAGACAGAAAGAGAAAGAGAGAGAGTAATCTAGTATATAATCAGGTAACTCTGGCAAGATGGTGGAGTAGAAGGACATACGCTCATATTCTCCTGTGAGAACTCCAAAATTACAAATTGCTGCTGAACAATTATTGACCAGAGAATGTTGGATCCCACCAAAAAAAGATAACCCATGTCCACGGGCAAAGGAGAAGCCCTAGCAAGATGGTAGGATGGGCAAAATCATGTTTAGAATCAAACCCCATACCTGCCAGAGACGTTCAGAGGGCTCAAACAAAGCTTTGTGAGCACCAAGACCCAGGAGAAAAGAGCAGTGACCCGAAAAGAGACTGCCCCAGACTTGCCCCTGAGTATCTAGAAGTCTCAGGTGGAGGTGTGGGTCAGCAGTGGCCTGCCGCAGGGTCTGAGGCACTGAGTGCAGCAGTGTGTGCATGGGACCTTTTGGAGGAGGTCGCCATTATCTTCCTTACCTCCACCACAGTTCGGTCTCAGGTCAAACAACAGGGAGGGAACACAGCAGAAAATCAGATTAAAGATTTACTGAGTCCAGCCCTGCCCATCAGAACAAGACCCAGTTTCTCCCACAGTCAGTCTCTCCCATCAGGAAGCTTCCATAAGCCTCTTATCCTTCTCCATCAGAGGGCAGACAGACTGAAAACCATAGTTACAGAAAACTAACCAAGCTGATCACATGGGCCACAACCTTATTTAACTCAATGAAGCTATGACCCATGCTGTGTTAGGCCACCCAAGAAGGATGGGTCTTTGGTGGAGAGTTCTGACAGAATGTGGTCCACTGGACAGAATGTGGTCCATGTAGAATGGCAAATCACTGCAGTATTCTTGCCTTGAGGACTCCATGATCCATCAGAGGGCAGACAGAATGAAAACCAAAATCACAGAAAACGATCCAAACTGATTACATGGACCACAGCCTTGTCTAACTCAGTGAAACTATGAGCCATGTTGTGTAGGGACACCCAAGATGAACAGGTCATGGTGGAGGGTTCTGACAAAACTGGAGAACGCAATGGCAAACCACTTCAGTATTCTTGCCTTGAGAACCCCATGAACAGTATGAAAAGGCAAAAAGGTATGACACTGAAAGAGGAACTCAAAAGGTGCATAGGTGCTCAATATGCTACTGGAGATCAATGGACAAATTACTCCAGAAAGAATAAAGAAATGGAGCCAAAGCAGAAACAACACCCAGTTGTGGATGTGACTGGTGATGGAAGTAAAGTCCGATTTTATAAAGAACAATATTGCACAGGAACCTGGAATGTTAGGTCCATGAATCAAGGTAAATTGGAAGTGGTCAAACAGGAGATGGCAAGAGTGAACATCAACATTTTAGGCATCAGTGAACTAAAATGGACTGGAATGGGTGAATTTAACACAGATGACCATTATATCTACTACTGTGAGCAAGAATCCCTTAGAAGAAGTGGAGTAGCCCTCATAGAAAAGAGTCTGAAATGCAGTACTTGGGTGAAATCTCAAAAACGACAGAATGGTCTCTGTTCATTTCCCAGGCAAACCATTCACTATCACAGTAATCCAAGTCTATGCCCTGATCAGTGATGCTGAAGAAACTAAAACTGAATGGTTCTATGAAGACCTACAAGACCTTCTAGAACTAACACCAAAAAAAGATGTCCTTTTCATTATAGGGGACTGGAATGCAGAAGTAGGAAGTCAAGAGATACCTGCAGTAACAGGCAACTTTGGCCTTGGAGTACAGAAAGAAGCAGGGCAAAGGCTAACAGAGTTTTGCCAAGAGAATACACTGGTCATAGCAAACACTCTCTTCCAACAGCATAAGAGAAGACTCTACACATGGACATCACCAGAGGGTCAACACCGAAATCAGATTGATTATATACTTTGCATGTGAAGATGGAGAAGCTCTACACAGTCAGAAAAAACAAGACTCGGAGCTGACTGTGGCTCAAATCATGAACTCCTTAATGCAAAATCCAGACTTACATTGAAGAAAGTAGGGGAAACCACTAGACGATTCAGGTCTGACCTAGATCAAATCCCATACGATTATACAGTGGAAGTGACAAACAGATTCAAGGGATTAGATCTGACAGAGTGCCTGAAGAACTATGACAGAGGTTTGTGACATTGTACAGGAGGCAGTTACCAACACCATCCCAAAGGAAAAGAAGTGGAAAAAGGAAAAATAGTTGTCTGAGGAGACCTTACAAATAGCTGTGAAAAGAAGAGAAGTGAAAGGCAAAGGAAACATATCTCCATTTGAATGCAGAGGCCCAAGAATAGCAAGGAGATATAAGAAAGCCTTCCTCAGTGACCAGTGCAAGGAAATAGAGAAAAACAATAGAATGGGAAAGACTAGAGATCTCTTCAAGAAAATTAGAGATACCAAGGGAACATTTCATGCAAAGATCAGCAGAATAAAGGACAGAAATGGTATGGACCTAACAGAAGCAGAAGATACCTTACAAATAGCTGTGAAAAGAAGAGAAGTGAAAGGCAAAGGAAACATATCTCCATTTGAATGCAGAGGCCCAAGAATAGCAAGGAGATATAAGAAAGCCTTCCTCAGTGACCAGTGCAAGGAAATAGAGAAAAACAATAGAATGGGAAAGACTAGAGATCTCTTCAAGAAAATTAGAGATACCAAGGGAACATTTCATGCAAAGATCAGCAGAATAAAGGACAGAAATGGTATGGACCTAACAGAAGCAGAAGATGTTAAGAAGAGGTGAAAAGAATACACAAAGGAACTGTGCAAAAAGATCTTCATGACCCTGAAAACCATGATGGTGTGATTACTCATCTAGAGCCAGACATCCTGTAGTGAGAAGTGAAGCCGGCTTTAGGAAGCATCACTATGAACAAAGCTAGTGGAAGTGATGGAATTCCAGTTGAGATATTTCAAATCCTGAAATATTATGCTGTGAAAGTGCTGCACTCAGTATGCCAGCAAATCTGGAAAACTCAGCAGTGGCCATAGGACTGGAAAAGGTCAGTTTTCATTCCAATCATAAAGGAGGGAAATGCCAAAGAATGTTCAATCTACTGCACAATTGCACTCATCTCACATGCCAGCAAAGCAACGCTCAAAATTCTCCAAGTCAGGCTTCAACATTACATGAATTCTGAACTTATTCTGAAGGAGATCAGCCCTGGGATTTCTTCGGAGGGAATGGTGCTGAAGCTGAAACTCCAGTACTTTGGCCACCTCATGCAAAGAGTTGACTCGTTGGAAAAGACTCTGATGCTGGGAGGGATTGGGGGCAGGAGGAGAAGGGGACGACAGAGGATGAGATGGCTGGATGGCATCACTGACTCGATGGATGTGAGTCTGAGTGAACTCCGGGAGTTGGTGATGGACAGGGAGGCCTGGCGTGCTGCGATTCATGGGTTTGCAAAGAGTTGAACACAACTGAGCGACTGAACTGAACTGAACTGAAATGTTCAAGCAGATTTAGAAAAGGCAGAGGAACAAGAGATCAACATCCGTTGGATCGTAAGAAAAGCAAGAGAGTCCCAGAAAAACATCTACTTCTGCCGTATTGACTACACCGAAACCTTTGACTGTGTGGATCACAACAACCTGTGGAAAATTCTTAAAGGGATGGGAATACCAGACTACCTGACCTGCCTCTTGAGAAACCTGTATGCAGGTCAGGAAGCAACAGTTAGAACTGGAACAACAGACTGGTTCAAATTGGGAAAGTAATATATTAGGGCTGTATATGTCACCCTGCTTATTTAATTTATATGCAGAGTACATCATGAAAAACACTGGGCTGGATGAAGCACAAGCTGGAATCAAGATTTCCAGGAGAAATATTAATAACCTCAGATATGCAGATGACACTACCCTTCTGACAGAAAGTGAAGAACTAAAAAGTCTCTTGATGAAAGTGAAACAAAAGAGTGAAAAAGCTAGCTTAAAACTCAAGATTCAGGAAACTAAGATCATGACATCAAGTCCCATCACTCCATGGAAACATGGAAAGATGGAGAACCAATGAAAAGAGTGAGAGACTATTTTCTTGGGCTCCAAAATCACTGCATATGGTGACCGGAGCTATGAAATTAAAAGACGCTTGCTCCTTGGAAGAAATAATATGGCCAATCTAGACAGTATATTAAAAAGCAGAGACATTACTTTGCTGACAAAGTTCCACCTAGTCAAAGCTGTGGTTTTTCCTGTAGTCATGTGTGGCTATGAGAGTTGGACCAGAAAGAAAACTAAGTGCCCAAGAATTGATGCCTTTGAACCGTGGTGTTCAAGAAGACTTTTGAGAGTCCCTTGGACTGCAAGGAGATCCAACCAGTCAATCTTAAAGGAAATCAGTCCTGAATATTCATTGGAAGGACTGATGCTGAAGCTGAAGCTCTAATACTTTGGCCACTTGATGTGAAAAACAGACTCATTGGAAAAGACTCTGATGCTGGGAAAGATTGAAGGCAGGAGAATTGGACAACAGAGGATGAGATGGTTGGATGGCATCACCAACTCAATGGACATGAGTTTGAGCAAGCTCTGGGAGTTGGTGATGGATAGGGAGGCCTGGCGTGCTGTGGTTCACAGAGTCACAAAGAGTCAGACACGACTGAGTTACTGAGGTGAACTGAACTAAATCAGATCACTATTGAAGAATATTGAGAGAGAGCCAAAAAGAAAGGGAGAGAGTTATCTAATATATAATCTGATAACTATAGAAGAACACCGCTAGGAATTCAAGCAGAATTCCAGAAAACATGTAACTGGAAAACATGGAGTGCTATATAGATTTAAATAATATAATCTTCCATGCCCTTTTTTGAATATTTTGTAGCATCTTTATGCAATATACTTTGTAAAAAAGCATTCTAAAGTGATATATTTTAGTGTCATTTTCTTCCTTTAAATTCATATTCTTACCTCTCATTTTCAGATGTGCCATTATTTCAGATAACTCTCTCATGCTTACAATTCTATAGGAATAATTTATTGGCAGGTATGCTCTTGAGAAAGTATTTTCTTGTTATCAGTCTTGACAATAGACTTGTTATATAAAGGGAGTCTTTGAAATAGGAAGTATAATATCAATCATCATTTTAACAGTGTATTTACATACTACAATAGGGACTCCATCACTTTCTTTGTATTTTGGTTTGTTTCATTCATTTTCACTGCCTATACTCTGTTAACACCTCTTGTACTGATGTAAATTTTTTTTCATGAACTTAGCAAATGTTGTCTCTCTGTGCATTAATAAAATGTTGGATGAAGAGGATCAACTTACTAATTCAAGTTTATACAGAATAAAACACTTGTCCTTGAATTTACATCATCCTTATTGCTTTGCAAGATCTTCAAAGAGAGAGAAAGAAATCCTGGAATATCAATGCTTGTGTTTTTCTTTATTATTTTTTTATTTTTTATTCTTTATTTTTTCTTTATTTTATTTTCTTTATTTATCTAGCCACAAAGTCACCTTGAAAGATCAGCTATCACACAGTCCTGAAGACCTTATTTTTCTGTTTATTTATTTTATTCTGGGGGTGGGGAAAGATGTGTGTAAAGAAAAATAATTAGATATGACAAGTTATTTGACAGTTTGCTAAAGCAAATTAACCTTCTTTTAAGACTGGCTGGATGCGAACATCTCATTTTACTCCAGCCTGACAATAAAGTCTTAGTTTGTGGGACTTCCCTAAAGTCTGTAAAGTTTGGAACAGTGGTGGGTAGCGATGACACTTGTGTTCTATTCTGAGCTCTGTGAAGCTTTCCATGAACAATGTGATGTTTTTGCTTGGTTTGGGATCTGTCTATTGATGTGTTCATCTCTGAGCTCTCTCCAGAGGGCATGAGTACTTTGGGTGAGAAAGCCGCTTTCCTTTCTCATTTAATGGCTGAAGAAACTAATGCACAGTGAAATGAAGTGGCTATGTCGGGGCAGTAAACTGAGATCAGCATGCACCATGGGCACCTTTGAGTCCTGTCCTTCTGCCGTTAGCTACTGCCTCAATCTGCTTGGGCTGCTCTACCACGGGCTGAATGGCTTATAAATGACAAAAATGGATCTTTCAGTTTGGGGAACTGGAAAGTCCAAAATCAAGCTGCCCGCATGGTTGCCTTCTGGTGAAATTCTCACCCTGGTTCATAGATTACCTTCTCGCTCTGTTCTCACATAGGAGAGGAGGCTAAGGATCTTACTGGAGGCTCTTTTGTAAAGCACTAGTGAGCAGACTCATTAGAAAAGACCCTGATACTGGGAAGGGTTGAAGGCAGGAGGAGAAGGGAACAGCAGAATACAAGATGGTTGGATGGCATCACTGGCTCAATGGACATGGTTTGAGCAAGCTCCAGGAGATGAAGGACAGGGAAGCCTGGCATGCTGCAGTCCATGGGGTTGCCAAGAGTTGGACATGACTGAGTGTCTGAACAACAATCCCCTTAAGTGAGGGCTCCACCCTCATGACCAAAGGACCCCCTCCACACTCAGAGACCCCTTCTTCTAAAGCCATCCCACTAGGCATTAAGATTTCGACATACAAATTTAGTGGAGCATGAACATTCAAACCTCAGTAGCCTTTTTACTTGTGGTGTTCTTGAGCTATTATTTATTTTAATTGGAGGTTAATTACTTTACAATATTGTATTTGTTTTCCCATACATCACCATGTATCCACCACAGGTATACACATGTTCCCCATTCTGAACCCCCTTCCCTCCTCCCTCCCTGTACCATCCCTCTGGGTCATCCCAGTGCACCAGCCCCAAGCATCCAATATCATGCATCGAACCTGGATTGGCCATTTGTTTCATATATGATGTTATACATGTTTCAATGCCATTCTCCAAGATCATCCCACCCTCTCCCTCTCCCACAGAGTCCAAAATACTGTTCTACACATTTGTGTCTCTTTTGCTGTTTCGCATACAGGGTTATCATTACCATCTTTCTAAATTCCATATATATGCATTAGTACACTGTATTGGTGTTTTTCTTTCTGGCTTACTTCACTCTGTATAATAGGCTCCAGTTTCATCCACCTCATTAGAACTGATTCAAATGTATTCTTTTTTAATGGCTGAGTAATACTCCATTGTGTATATGTATCACAGCTTTCTTATCTATTCATCTGCTGATGGACATCTAGGTTGCTTCCATGTCCTGGCTATTATAAACAGTGCTGCTAGTATGCAATAAGAATGAAAATCCCAAGTGGTATCCCACTAACATATTTTAATGTCTATTTTTTAAGAGAAGGAAAAATAGATACATGTTGAAATGGAAGCCAGTTAAGGACATGAATAAGCTCGTAGACAGAGCTCATCTTTCCCTCCTGTGCTATGGGCAGGAAATTTCTGGGGCCAGAAGAAAATAATTTTTTGGATGCATATGATTCAAAAACAAATCTTTTCTACATTTTGTAGAGAATGGAATGATTCCCAGGGATTGCAGAGGCTTTATCTCCACTTTGAGCATGCATTGCTTCGCCTATTACTTAACCTAACTCTCTCTAGGCACATCTGTCTCTCAAGTCCACAGCATAAGCTTCAACTAACCCAGCTCTCACCTTCTGCTGATCCCATCCCAGCTCACACTTATCTGGTGAAAAACTGATATCACCACTGTGGTCATCAGCAGTTCTCCTCTCTTCCAGCAGGTCAGCCTCTGACCTTCCCCCTCTCTGACAGCCAGCCTGGTTTGAGGGCTTTACAGTTTTAACTATATTTCATCTCTGGACCTTGCTGATATTGGTAATAGAATAGGTTGACTGGAAGACAGATTGCGAATGAGAAACTGTTTCTCCTAAACTGTGAACCTGGCTGTTTTACTCTTAAAAATCTAGCCTGAAAAATGAGTTCTGCTCCCTTGGTGCAGGGTAACTGCAGTTCCTGGTTATTTTCATGTTGCCTCTTTGACACAACACCACTTGTAGAACAGAGAAAAGCAGCAGACATTACTTATGGGACATCTGCCCTTAGGTGTCCCATAGATTAATCCCAGATTAAATTTACAATGCCCTTGCTAGTTGGTCAAATTTCAGTTTCATTTTTTAAAATGAACAGAAATAAATTTTAGGTTACACTTAATTTGCCTTTTATTACATTTTGTGATCTCAATATATTTGATTTTAACAGGTAACCAATTTAATTTAACAGGTAACCAACTGAATTAAATATTACCACACAGATGGTAAAAACCTCTTGGTATCACCAAAGTTTGGCATGTGGGGTCTGTTTGATCCAATTGAGTAGAAATATACTTTGTTTAGTGGAGAAACTCACAACAGTATTCCACGTCAATATCATTTATGCCTGCTGAGAAATCCAAAATCCACAGAGCAGAAATTTATTGGAGATCACTGGAGTGTGTATGAAAGGGTGAAAGCACAGGTGATATTACCATGAAGATGTACCAAATGTCATATGGCCCCGTGTAAGAAAAAAGTGACTTATTTCTGATGTAAGTCAGATAAGTTGCATGCATACAATACACAGTAAGAAGGGAAATTTAAAAGTTGGGGAGATGTATAATAGCAGTCTCATTCAGCAAATAGTAAAACTTCTTTACTTGCTTTTGTCTCAAAACGTATCTCCCAGAGTTATTGAAAACAACTGGGAATAATGATTACTTTGTATTTGAGTAACAAAGAGACAGTATTTGGCAAAACTGAAATTGTTATATAACTACAAGGACATGGCCATATCTTTTCAAGGTATATGATTCCAAGGAAAGGAAAGAGGAGTCATTGCATATTCCCTGGGTTCTGGGAAAGTAGATTTCAATATGTTCAGAAACATGGTCAGCACGATTTTGTGGCGTGAAAATTCAGAGGGACAGCTGTCTCAAGAAAAGTGTGATAATTGAAGGCTTATCATTTAGAATAGGGATTGGTTATACTGAACATGGCTTTAAAGATGAATGCTGGAATGGGTGGATGAGAGCTAAAGGAAAACCGATTTTCAGCTCAATGTAAGAATCAGGAGTCTAACTTTCAGAACTGTCCAAAGATAAAAATGGGCTAGCGTGGGAAGCAGAGTTAGTCATCAGTTGATGTAGCCAAGCATAAGCTGGATGACTTCTTACCTAAATGTCTAGATAAGAGTTGAGCATCAGATAGGTATGAATAATTGGACTAGGTGATTTATAATTCTTTTCAATGCTATGTGTGCCAATTATTGACAAAAACACTTGCTATGACACAGCTCAGCTATTTATCACTACACTGGATACCAGTGCTCTCATAATAATCATCTGTTTAAATTGTGCACCGTAGTTTCTTCCCATTCTGTTAATGATTACTCAAACTGTCAATTAAAACTTCTGACTGCTTTCTTTCTCCAAAGTACACGTACTTAGATTCTACCGTTTCAGCTATGCACACTTCATCTGATCGGGTACAACACTGAAATTGTATTGGCTACTGACCTCACTATAGTCACTTACGGTGGATTAGTCGCTAAGTTGTGTCCGACTCTTTCAACCCCATGAACTGCAGCCCACCAGGCTCCTCTGTCCATGGGATTTCCCCTGCAAGAATATTGGAGCAGGTTGTCATTTGCTTCTCCAGGGCATCTCCTCCACCCAATAATCAAACCTGGGTCTCCTGCATTGCAGGTAGATTCTTTACTGACCGAGTTATGAGGGAAGCCCTATATATAGTCACTTAAACAGGATGGAAATTTGTTTTTCTCCTACACAAATCAAGTCTGGAGATACACACTGTTATGAAAGCGCTAGAAAATTATCAGAGACCCTGTTTCCTTATACCTTTGTTCATCATCCTCAAAATCACAAGATGACTCTTGGAGCTCTAATCATCATATTTTGATTTCAGGGGTGAATACAAGAGCAAGGGGTAAGGCAGTTTCCCTGGAGATCCCTTACATCTCAATGACCACTTCTATTCACAGCTGTGATTGGGAAATAAAATTTTTCAGCTAGGCACATTTCCCAGGGCTCTCTTATTAAATATGAAAGGGAGAAAAGCAACTTCAAATCAATGCCAATGGCATCTTATTTCACATTTTCATAGCTGGGCAAGCAATGGCTTTTTCTTTGTACAAATACAATTTTCAGTGACATATGTGCTAAGTTGCTTCAGCCATGTCTGACTTTTTGTGACCCTCACGGACAGTAGGCCACCAGGTGCCTCTGTCCATGGGATTCTCCAGGCAAGAATACTGGAGCAGGTTGCCATGCCCTCCTCTGGGGATCTTCCCCATCTAGGGATCAAACCCAGGGTCTCTTGTGTATCCTACATTGACTGGGAGTCAGGTTCATTACCACTAGCAACACCTGGGAAGTCCAGAGCCCTGCGCAAATCCAGAGGCCCAAATTCCTCAGCGGCAGGACACTGAAAGAGATGCATCGGCGTCTCAAGTGTGCAGGGACAGGTTATATACTCAGGCAGTGTGTGTGATAAGGCCCAAGGCAGTAACAGTCTTGCATTCTTCTTTCTTTACTTCAGTTTAGTCACTCAGTTGTGTCCGACTCTTTGTGACCCTGTGGACTACAGCATACCAGGCTTCCCTGTCCATCACCAACTCCTGGAGCTTGCTCAAACTCGTGTCCATTGAGTCAATGATGCCATCCAACTAGCTCATCCTCTGTCGTCCCCTTCTCCTCCTGCCTTCAATCCTTCCCAGCAGCAGTGTCTTTTCCAATGAGACAGTTCTTCACATGAGGTGGCCAAAGTATTGGAGCTTCAGCCTCAGCATCAGGCCTTCCAATGACTACTCAGGACTGATTTCAGTGACTTGTAGCCAAGGTCTAGAAGATTTGTACATGTCCTGAGCAGGCTAATAACTGGGCATCCTTTTCAAACTTATTATTTTTTTTAATGTGTTCAACAAGTATTTAGAAAAGATGCTAAACTCTTAGTGAGGAAGAGGAGACAAGATGTACAGCTTGTAGGTGAGTCCAGGATTTCTTCTATAGACCTGAAAAATCAGCCCTGCTTCGAAATTATTTTTTACTCTTTTATCAACAGAAAAGACCAGTAAGTAATGTGACATACCCTTCTTCAGTATCTAAGCTTCTTTTTTTTTTTCCAGCTTTCAGAGAGTATTTATTTATTTATTTTTAAAAAACTTTGTTAAAGGAGATAGAATTTTATTTTTTATTTATTTTTTTAAGATTATTTATTTATTTTAGAGCTTCCATTTTACTTTATTTTACTTTACAGGACTCTATTGGTTCTTAATCAGTCTTTTGAATTCATCAAGTTATTCATTCATTTATCCAGTAATCTAATAACTGGGGCTTCCCTGGTGACTCAGATGGTAAAGAATCTGCCTGCAACGTGGCCAAAGAGGAAACGACTCTCAGATGTGGATGTGTTTGGTGGTGAAAATGAAACCTGATGCTGCAAGGAACAATACTGCGTAGGAATCTGGAATGTTAGGTCCAGGAATCAAATAAATTGGATGTGGTAAGACTGAACATTGACATCTTAGGAATCAGTAAAGTGGCTGGGAAAGGGTGAATTTAATTCAGATGACCATTGTATCTACTAATGTGGGCAACAATCCCTTAGAAGAAATGGAGTAGCCCTCATAGACAACAAAAGAGATCAAAATGCAGTATTTGGGTACAACCTCTAAAACAACAGAGTGATCTCGATTCATTTCCAAGGCAGACCATTCAACACCAGAGTAATCCAAGTCAATGCCCCAATCACTGATGCCAAAGATGCTGAAGCTGACCAGTTCCATGGACCTACAAGACTGGCTAGAGCAAATTTCCTTTTCATCACAGGGGATTGGGTTGCAGAAGTAGAATGCTGAGAGATACTTGGAGTCACAGGCAAGGTTGGCCCTGGAGTACAGAAGGAAGCAGAGCCCAGGGTAACAGAGTTTTGTCAAGAGGACATGCTGATCATAGCAGACATACTTTCCCAAAAACCCAAGAGATGACTCTACACAGAGACAACACCATATGATCAATACAAACATCAGATTGATGATGTTATTTGGAGCCAAAGATGGAGAAGCTCTAAACAGTCAGCAAAACAACACCTGGAGCTGACTGTGGTTAGATTATGAGTTCCTTATGCAAAAAAAAGCCTTTGACTGTGTGGATCACAATAAACTGTGGAAANATCAAATCCCTCATGATTATACAGTGGAGATGGCAAATACATTCAAGGAATTAGATATGATAAACAGAGTGCCTGGAGAACTATGGATGGAGGTTCAAAATACTGTACAGGAGGCAGTGACCAAAACCATCCCAAAGAAAAAGAAATGCAAGAAGGCTGAGGGGTTGTCTGAGGAGGCTTTACAAATAGCTGAGGAAAGCAGAGAAGTGAAAGACAACAGAGTAAAGAAAAGATATACTCAATTGAATGCAGAGTTCCAGAGAATAGCAAGGAGACATAAGAAAGACTTCGTCAATGAACAATGCAAAGAAATAGAGGAAAACAATAGAATGAGAAAGACTAGGGATCTCTTCAAGAAAACTGGATATATCAAGGGAGCATTTCATGCAAGGATGGGCACAATAAAGGACAGAAGCAGTAAAGACCCAAGAGAATCAAAAAAGATTAAGAAGAGATGGTAAGAACACACAGGAGAACTATACAAGAAAAATTTTAATGACTTGAATGAACGTGATGATGTGGGCACTCACCTAGAGTTAGACATCATGGAATGTGAAGTGAAGTGGGCCTGAAAAAGCCTTACTACAAACAAAGCTAGTGGAGGTGATGGAATTCCAGCTGAGTGACTTCAAAACCTAAAAGAATGCAGTTAAAGTGCTGCACTCAATATATCAGCAAATATGGAAAACTCAGCAGTGGCCACACGACTGGAAAAGGTTAGTTTTTATTCCGATCTAAAAAAAAAGGGCATTGCCAAAGAATGTTCAAATTACTATATGCTTGTACTCATTTCACACACTAGCAAGGTTATACTCAATCCTTCAAGCTAGCTTCTAGCAGTATGTGAACCTAGAACTTCTTGATGTATAAGATGGACTTTGAAGAGGCAGAGGAAACAGAGATCAAATTGCCAACGTTTGTTGAATCATAGAGAAAGCAGGGGGATTCCAGAAGATCATCTATTTCTGCTTCATTTACTACACCAAAGCTTTTGACTGTGCGGATCACACAACAAACTGTGGAAAATTCTTAAAGAGATGGGGGTACCAGACCACCATACTTGTTTTCTGAGGAACTTGTATGTAGGTCAAGAAGAAGCAATTAGAACTGGACATGAAACTACTGACCACTTCCAAACTGGGAAAGGAGTACAACAAGGCTGTATATTGTCATCTTATTTATCTTTTATGCAGAGGACATCATATGAAATGCTGGACTGGATGAATCAAAGTTGGATGGAAGAAATATTAGCAACCTCAGATATGCAATTGACACCACCCTTATGACACAAAGTGAAGAGGAACTAAAAGGCCTAAAGGTGAAAGAAGAGAGTGAAAAAGCTGGCTTAAAACTCAACATTCAAAAAGAGATCATGTTATCTGATCCCATCACTTCATGTCAGATAGATGGGGAAACAATAGAAACTGTGACAGACTTTCTTTTCTTGGGCTCCAAAATCATTGCAGATGGTGACTGCAGTCATAAAATTAAAAGATAATTGCTCCTTGAAAGAAAAACTACAACCAATCTAGACAGCATATTAAAAAGCATAGACATTACATTGTCAACAAAGGTCTGTCTAGTCAAGGCTAGGGTTTTTCCAGTAATCATGCATGGATGTGAGAGTTGGACTATAAAGAAGGCTGAGGGCCAAAGGATTGACACTTTTGAACTGTGGTGTTGGAGAGAACCCTTGAGAGTCTCTTGGACTGCAAGGAGATCTAACCTAGTCCCAAAGAAATCAGTCCTGGAATTCATTGGAAAGACTGCTGCTGAAGCTGAAGCTCCGATACTTTGGCCAACTGATGTGAAGAACTAACTCACTTGAAAAGACCCTGAAGCTGGGAAAGATTGAAGGTAGGAGGAGAAGGGGATGGCAGAGGATAAGACGGTTGGATGGCATCACCGACTCAATGGACATGAGTTGTTTTGGGAGATGGTGAAGGACAGGGAAGCCTGGTGTGTTGCAGTCCATGGGGTTCCAAAGAGTTGGACACAACTGAGTAACTCAACAACAATATTAACAAATGTCTTGGTTACTGTAAATAGTACTGCTGTGAACATAGAAGTGTGTGTAGCTTTTTGAATTATAGTTTTGTCTGGAGCTATGCCAAGGAATAGGATTGTTGGATTATATGGCAACTGTATTTTTAGTTTTTTTTGTGGCACTTCCATACTGTTTTCCATAGTGCTTGCACAAATTTACATTCCCACCAACAGTATAGGAGAAAACCTCACAGTTAACCGTTACACACACAAATTTAAGTACCTGCTGAGTTGAATTCCTTCAGAGAATATTTGGATTATACTTATTTAAAAGCTGCCTATTAGCCTAAAAACAGAAAGGCTTCCCTGGTGGCTCAGAGGTTAAAGTGTCTGCCTGGAATGCGGGAGACCTGGGTTCAATCCCTGGGTCAGGAAGATCCCTTGGAGAAGGAAATGGCAACCCACTCCAGTACTCTTGCCTGGAGAATCCTGTGGAGGGAGGAGCCAGCTAGGCTACAGTCCATGGGATCGCAAAGAGTCAGACACGACTGAGTGACTTCACTTTTCAAAAAGAGAAAAGATTTGATATGTGTATGACATATTCTTTTTTTACCCACATATTTTTCTGCAATGATCTATTGTCTAGATGAAAGCAAAAGACGTAGTTGGCATCTCTTCCTTACTCTTTAGGAAGGTCAAGGTCAAAAGGTTCTTGGAAAAAAAAAGAGTCTAAACTTGGGCTGATCTAGGAAAAATTACAGATGATTAGAGTGAGTAGAGAGAGCAGGCTTTAAACGGGACAAATGTGGCCATTAGAAACACTGAGGTGAACTTGAAAGGGAAGAAGATGGGAAAGTGGAAAAAGCATGAATTTTGGTGACAGCAGATCAGAGTTACTTACCGGCTGGAAAAATATAAGTGTTGTCTTTACGAGTATCAATTTCTTCATATCCAATGCAGATGCTAACATCTGATTATAGCCACATTGTGAGGATCAGAAATAATATGCTTCGTATGTTTTCATTTAATTGACCTGTGGTGGGGGTTCAGTATCAGGTGGAATTCCAGTTAATAAATACAGAAGGTACTAGGAAAATAGAAACTCATTTTTAGATAAAGATTACAGTAATAATTGTTGTAGGAAAGATCTACTGATGGATGGTAAAATTCATGGATAAAAGTCTGAGGAGAAACAGGCTTTGTGAAGTTTCAAAGTGTCAGTATATTTGTTAACTACTAAAGGAGATACAGTAACCTTACAGTGGAGAAATACCATAGATATGACTTTAACCAAGGTATCCAAGTTAGCATCACCAGGAAAAGACAATGGATATCATGAGCTCTTTAATACAACATGTTGAAAGGATCCATCACTTCTGGGTATTCTTATAAAAATCATCATTTATTCTGACCATGAGAAAACAGATCCAGGCAAAATCCAAGTTGAAAGAAAGTCTACAAAATAACTGATCACTACTCTTCCGAAGGATCAAGGTTGTGAAAGAGAAGGGAAGACAGAAAAACACAAGTTGGATAGAACTAAGAAGAAATACAGGGAAATGCAGTCCTGAATTAAAAAAAAAAAAAAAAAAAAGGAAGAAGAAGACATGAGTGGAATAACTCCTAAGATTCTAATAAGATCTGTAATTTAATTACTAGTATTGTGCCAATGCTGAAGGAAATGGCAACCCACTCCAGTGTTCTTGCCTGGAGAATCCCAGGGATGGGGGAGCCTGGTGGGCTGCCGTCTATGGGGTAGCACAGAGTCGGACACGACTGAAGCGACTTAGCTTAGCTTAGCATTGTCCTGAGTAAGGGGTTAATTTCACAGGGAGCAGGTGAAGAATATATGAGAACCCACTGTACTATTTTTGCAACTTTCCAAAAGTTTAAAATTAGCTCAAAATCAAAAGTTTAAAAAATCTCCAGTGATTCTAATGTCTAATCAAGATTGAGAATCTCTGGATTAGAATGCAGTACATCCTCAGCAAATGATAGCTATTACCAAAGTTTGTTAAATGTCATGCATGACCAATCAGTTCTGCAGTTCGCAAGCATGATTCATTTTATATGTTTGTCTGACCTGGATTTGTCTTTCCAGATACTGATGATAGAAATATGACATAGTCTTAAAAAATAGAAGTCGTCAAAAAGAACTTTGTATTATTCAGCTTTAGAAATTATGTTTTTCCTAGATAATATGAGAACACTTCCTATTTCCCTGTCAAACTTTTCACATTAAAATGCGAGTGACTTTCACCCCTACACAGCATTTGTTTTAAAGCCTGACTCCTTTCATTTCTCTCTAATTTTGTGATTCTTGATGAATACGATGGGGAGTCTTTGTAAGTATGACTTAGCATAGGAAAAAAAAAAGATAGTATTTGTTACTCACTGAACATTATCTAGGACAGAACAATTATTTTGGTTTGATTAGCAAGGAAGGAAGGAAGAGGAAGTAAGGAGGGATAGTTCTGTTTATTTTCCGGACCAAATTTAGAAATTCAGATTGTTTCTGTTAAGTAGAAAATGTAAGGTAAAGCATAAATATTTTCTTCAACGTGTATCACCCACAAGAGACTTTAGGAAGGAAGGAGACTAGAGTAGTTATTTACCTCTATGTAGAGTTTTAAAACAATTACTAATGTGGCAAAGCCACTCAATTTTTAAAATCAGAAGATTTGGAATAATAATTTTACTCCAGTTCATAACAGAGTTTAAAGTTCTTACTTATTCTAAAAGGATCTCTAAGTAAATGATCCTTTCTTATGTATCAAAGTAAAAATGGAAAATTTAAAATATTTAATGAAAAGTGTTCATTTTTACCCTCCATGTTATGAGGACTTAACCTGTGCAAGCAAAGGGCCCTAAAGCCAGTATTTCAGAATGCAAGGTGGTTATCTGGAAAGGTTGCTTTATATCTTCATATGTTTTCCCTCATCTGTAAATGGGGCTAATAATAGTGATTTTCTGATGATACTGATATAAGGAGTGGTAAGATAATTTTTGTAAGTGCCTAGCAGAGTACCTTGGAGAAGGCAATGGCACCCCACTCCAGCACTCTTGCCTGGGAAATCCCATGGATGGAGGAACCTGGTGGGCTGCAGTCCATGGGGTCACTAAGAGTGGGACATGACTGGGCAACTTCACTTTCACTTTTCACTTTCATGCACTGGAGAAGGAAATGGCAACCCACTCCAGTGTTCTTGCCTGGAGAATCCCAGGGATGGCGGAGTCTGGTGGGCTGCCGTCTATGGGGTCGCACAGAGTCGGACACGACTGAAGTGACTTAGCAGCAGCAGCAGCCGCAGAGGACCTGAAGCATAGTATGTACTAAATTATGTTATCTTTTTCATTGCTGTTGTTTTCTTTTCCTTTTTTCCTAAGAAGCATTAAGAAAAGTAAAAGGGTAAAGAAGACGACCACACCCTCTTCTGGGAGAGCCAGACAGTGGCCTGCACCTACACCTACCAGTCAGTCAGTTGGATATTTTTGACTAGTTCTTGACATGTATTAGGAGTTGAAGGATGATTGCTAAATAAATTAATATAATCACACTCTTGCAAATGTCCTCAGCTCCCTGACTCTCTATTTCTCCTTGTCCTTGACTTGTGGTAACTCTGTTTACTTGAATTCATGTGCCCATCTTCACCTTGGGGCCCCCGAGCTGGGGAAATTGCTGGAGAAGGTTACCTGTCTGAGCTGACTGTTTCCCTTTGGACCATCACATGCCATGAATGGACCTTCACCACCACTCAGAAATGTTTCTAAAGTAACTCTGCTCCCCAGCAAGATGTTAATTTCAAACCTTCTGTCTTTCACACTTCCCACCCTCTCATTCTTTGCTGAATACATCACTTTACTTTTCATTCAGAACATAGAAAACATAGAATGAAAACTCCATCTGCCCACAGCTAAATCCAGAAACCTAAGCTCCTTTACCTCGTGTCTGATGTGTTCCTGCCTGTTACTATGGAGGGCGGTCTCTCCACCATGGCTCTGAGCCTAGCCCACAGACTCTCAGTCACCTTTCCTGCTATGCACACACATGCCTACATCCTTGGTCTTTCCCTTCTGCTTATTTCCACGTACGTGTAAACATGCCTCACTACTTTCCTTAAAATGCAGTCTTTCAGGAATCTAACATTCCCATCAACTATGCTCCATTTCTCCATTCCTCTCAGGAGCCCAACTTTGTGAAGCTTTATTTTCTATCTCTACCTCTTTACCTTCTATTCACTTGTCATCCAGTTCCAATCTGATTTTCACCTTCACCATTTCATTGAAGGGGGTGAGTTTGTTGTATGGTGAATTAAGTTTAATTCAGGAAGACATATTAGGAAAGCCATTTAGCCTTAAATCCAAGCCACTGTCTCTAGTTTAGATTCATCAGTAAATGATAATGTGATTTTTAGTTGAAACGTCCACTCACATCTTGACAGATGAAAAAAGGTCATTTATCGGCCCCTTAAAAAGCCTATCAACTTTATGAATTGGCTAAGAACACTGAAAAGTAGACAAGAACTGGATATTGACAGTTAAAATAATATGGAGATAAGGTTTTCTGAATGATTGGTTATTCGGCTTTTGTAAACAGAGATCAGGTTGATTTTCACCTTGGTGGGTCGCAACAGCTAACTATGACTGATGTCTCAGAAGCTAGGGTAATTTTGGTTAGATGAGGGCTTCTGTGAACAGAGGCTTTGTGGACTGACTGGGGTGGCAGGTGCTGACCTCAGCCAGGCAGGTGCAGTTTCTACCTAAATGGCATAGTCAGTGTGTGGATTAGATTAGCTAGAAAAATCATCTTTTCATCCTAATTAAGACTTGCCTCAAAACAAGCAGAGTTTTAACATATGGAGTCTAAGTAATTGGAGTTGAGGAACTCAAGAAATTGACAGAGACTGTGTCAGATGGCAGACAAAAATGGAGACCAGGACCTGGAGTCAAAATAACAGTTTGTAAAATCAGTTGGGATTTCTATAGAACAAGACCAAGGAATGTTTTGTACAATTTTAAATTGTTTCCATGAAAGAAAACCAAGAATTTTTGTAAAAAATTTCAGTGGTTAAAGTGTGTTTTAGCACTTTGGAAAATTTACTCAAATGAATTGCATGAATCACCCCAATCTTAACGGGTACTATAGGCTCAAACTCTAACCCATATTTTGAAGACAGGCACCTTTTCACGTCTCCACCGCTTGCCCTACAGCTTGGGGAATCATTCTCATCTTTCCCCTGGGTATTGCCATAGTTTCCCGGTCTCCCTCACATGCTGACTCCTCTAGAGTCCATTGCTCTTCACAGCAGCCAGAATGACCTTTAGCAAATGTAAATCAAATCATACCACTTCCCTGCTTAAAATCCTGCAGTGGTTCCCACAGCAATTAAGTTAAAACCTGTATTACTTACCACGATTTACCGGGACCCTACCTAATCCAGTCACAACCATCCCTTATCATCTTCCCTCCTGGCAGCTTTGCTTCAGCTACCATCCCAGATCATTCTTTTTTCAGAGATTATGCAGATGTTATTCCTTCAGCCTTGGAAAGCTTCCTCTTTCATCTTCATCTCTCCATTAGTTCCGGTGTCATCTTCTCAGAGAGGCCTTTAGTGGTCTCATTATCTGGAGCAGTACCCAACTCATTCTTTCATTTTGACACCTTCTAACCTATGACCCTTTGTGACTCCATAGACTATAGCCCGCCAGGCTCCCCTGTCCATGGGATTCTCCAGGCAAGAACGGACTGGGTTGCCATTTCCTTCTCCAGGGGGATCTTCCCAATTCAGGGACTGAATCTGGGTCTCCCTCATTGCAGGCAGATTCTTTACTGTCTGAGTCATCAAGGAAGACCAATCTATGACCCTGTTTTCTTCTTTCTGTAACACCTATCACTCTGAAACCATCCTGCTTAATGTATTTATTATTGTCTGCTAATCTCACTGGAATGGAAGCTGTATGAAGTCAGGGGCTTCAGTTCATGGTTGCATCCCTAATACCATGCCTGACAGCAAGGAATATCTGTTATGCTGGTTGTTAAGCCATTTACTTCTCCACACCAAACTCCTGTTTCTATGCTGTGCTTTGTGCCTCTGAGGCTGGGAACCGGCAAGTCACATTTCTCTCCTAGAGTTGGATTCATTTAAGGCTCTGTCGACTGGGGGCAACAGAAGAAAATTACAAGATTGGGAAGGGAAAGACTTCCTCTGCTCATGTTCCTACTGTTCCTGTGGGTGCCTACAGTCGGCGCCGATTTGCAGATTTCTATGCTTGGAAGAAAAGTTATGACCAACCTAGACAGCATATTTAAAAGCAGAGACATTATTTTGCCAACAAAGGTCCGTCTAGTCAAGGCTATGGTTTTTCCTGTGGTCATGTATGGATGTCAAAGTTGGACTGTGAAGAAAGCTGAGCGCTGAAGAATTGATGCTTTTGAACTGTGGTGGATCAGCCCTGGGATTTCTTTGGAAGGAATGATGCTAAAGCTGAAACTCCAGTACTTTGGCCACCTCATGCGAAGAGTTGACTCATTGGAAAAGACTCTGATGCTGGGAGGGATTGGGAGCAGGAGGAGAAGGGGACGACAGAGGATGAGATGGCTGGATGGCATCACGGACTCGATAGACGTGAGTTTGAGTAAACTCTGGGAGTTGGTGATGGACAAGGAGGCCTGGTGTGCTGCGATTCATGGAGTCGCAAACAGTTGGACACGACTGAGCAACTGAACTGAACCGAACTGATGCTGCCAGAACCAGCTCCCTCTCTGTTCCTCAAACACACTGACAACAACCTGCAGAGCCCTTCTCAAAAGACTCCAGCTCTGGGGAGACTTCTGAGCCTGGAAGCTAGCAGTGCCCAGTAGAAAGGAAAGGCAAGTCATTTGTAATATTTTGTTTCCTTATAGTCATGGCATAAAAGTAAATATAAATAGGTGACACAAGTATGCTATTTAACCCAAGATATTGAAAAATATTATCATTTCTGTTTATAAACAATGCAAGAATAATTAATGAAATACTTTACCTTCCTTTTTTTCATACTTTGTCTTTGAAATCTACTTTCAGTTCAACCTGGCGTGCTGCGATTCATGGGGTTGCAAAGAGTCGGACACGACTGAGCGACTGAACTGAACTGATTTTTACTGATTATACTAGAATAAAGATTATAGCCAACATAATGGCTATAATTCCTTGCAGGTCACATTTTCCTTTTCCACTCATCTGTTGTTGGGCACTTAGGTTGTCTCTGCATCCTGTCTCTTGTGAATGATGGGGGTACAGGCATTGCTTCAAGATTCCGATTTTATTTCCATTGTATATACACCCAGAAGCAGGATGTTTAGATCATATGGAAGTTTTAATTTTTTGAGGAACCTTTGTCACTATTTTCCATACACTCTGCCCCAATTTGCATTCCTACCAACACTGCAAGGATTCCGTTTTATCCATATCCTTGCCAAAGCTTACCTCTTATCTTTTTGATAATAGCTATCCTAATATGCGTGAAGTGATATCTCATGGTGGTTTTGATTTGCATACCCCGCTAGTAAAGTAATGCTCAAAATTCTCCAAGACAGGCTTCAGCAATACATGAACCGTGAACTTCCAGAAGCAACTGAACTGAACCGAACTGATGCTGCCAGAACCAGCCCCCTCTCTGTTCCTCAAACACACTGACAACAACCTGCAGAGCCCTTCTCAAAAGACTCCAGCTCTGGGGAGACTTCTGAGCCTGGAAGCTAGCAGTGCCCAGTAGAAAGGAAAGGCAAGTCATTTGTAATATTTTGTTTCCTTATAGTCATGGCATAAAAGTAAATATAAATAGGTGACACAAGTATGCTATTTAACCCAAGATATTGAAAAATATTATCATTTCTGTTTATAAACAATGCAAGAATAATTAATGAAATACTTTACCTTCCTTTTTTTCATACTTTGTCTTTGAAATCTACTTTCAGTTCACCTCAATTTAGATTAACAATATTTCAAGCTCTCAAAAGCCAAATGTGGCTAGTGGCTGCCATGTTGGATGATACCACTCAAAGTTTAATATTTGCAACATCTTCCCTCATTTTCCAAGCCCAGGGGAGGTCCTTCTGTTGTTACTACTTGTGATAAAACTGTGTTTAACACCTACCTAATCATTCCCTATACAAATCATCCATTATTGAAATAACTAGTCTGCTAGTTATTCCTTAACTGAATTATATTCAATACTTTTGTCCAATAAATGAATGATGCTGTCGAGGAACTAAGATCATTATACCTTAAAAGGCTAAATAGATGATATGGTTTAATCATTTGAAATAGAGTAGAAGACCTGAGTACTGTTGAAGAAAACAGCCTGAGGAATAGTCACATAATCTGAGATCTGCTCACTCCTGAGCTGGGGAAATGTTGACTTTGCTGAGGGCTGCAGAGCAGGCCAATTTTGCCACCTGTCCTCCCTACTCCCCTTCACATCACAAAGAGAGATGTGACTATTTTCTGATGGAATCTGGCCAAGATTTTTATAAAACCATGAAATGGTTTTGGAATTATCCACTACAAAATCAAAATGCAGTGTCATACCTTTGCCTCTAACAATTTAGGTAAATCTGAAACTTACTTTTTGTAAGCACTACTGTCAGCTATGTGTATGTAAAGCTTAGGCAACTTTCGTTAAAAACAAACAGATAAACAAAAAAACTAACCATTTGCTTGACTGTAGGAGCCTGGAAACCAATTTCATTGTATTCAACTTCTTAAAAAATTCTGCCAAATTGCTTTTTCCTGTGCGAATACAGCTTCGGTGGTCAGAGTATTTATGTTAGGAATTCTAGATGTGAGTAAAACATTTCCTTTTGCCATATGCCAAGAGGCTGGACTATATCTCTGGTTGATTTGGTCACATTGTTTCTGAAGCCGGAAGTTGACAGTGTGGGCCAACTCTGCTTTCACAAGATCAGAGCAACTTTTGTGCTTAGAATGGATTGGAGACTGAAGGCCTCCTCTCCTAGATCCTGTTACAGAGCCCATGAATTTCGTTCTCTTTGTTTTATCATGTCCCTTACCCTTTTTTAACCTTTCTGTCCTTTGTCTTCCGCTTCCTTTCCCATTCCCTGGTACTCCACTGCTACTTTCTCTCTTTTCTCCACTTGGCATTGCTATTCTTTTGTTGCCTAAAGGATACATTTCACCTGAGGACTCGAGGAGCCTGCCCAAGCCAACAAAGATGCAGGAAAAGTCTATTTTGGGGGACAATCTTTGCTGTGCCTTATCTTGATGCATCTGATCTCTCATCTTCCCCTTAGACCTACTTCAATTTATATTTTTCATTATAACTTTTTTAAACTTTCCATTCTTTTTGTCATTCTCCAGCCTTTCCTCTCCCACTAATATAAATTTTCAGCACTTAAATAAAGACTTTTCTCTTCAAGGCAGTATGTGAACTTTAGTTAATCCTCCGTGCATGCTCTTTTATTACCACCACTATATAAGGCAGGAAGGAGACTGAGACTTTCCCAGATCCCAGAGGGGTCAATTTGGTGTCAGAACCACAAGTCTGATAGGCCCTGTGCTTAGTTCTTTATTAAGATTAGAAGATAAAGGCTCTGTCTCTCTCACATAATGGTTCCCTGGATTTATACAGTGCCCTTTTCCTGAGGATCTGAAAGCATCTGAACATAATTTACCAACAGCCTCACAGGGTCCAAGGAAATAAATGCTTACCAATATACCTGTTTGTTAAACAGAATCAGAATCTGTCAAATAGGATTTCATCAGTAGGACCAAAACAAATGGAACAGACTCCTTCTCCTTTCTTTTGCTTTTCTGTGGGTTTTGCAGAGAATCTGAGTTTGCAAGAGAACACTGCATGGGTCCTTACTGCAGGCAGTTGTTTGTCGCCTTGGCAGAGCTGCACGGTATGCGAATGAGTAGCTCTGGGAGATAACAAATCTCACAGGCAGAATGGACTTTCTGTGGGCCAAAGGGCATTTCCAAATTCACTGTGAAGCTGCCCTATGACACCGTTGTGAAATAGGTCAGCGACTTGCCCAGAGTCACACTGCTTGTGAATGCTGTGCCAGAGAGGGGCGCCTCCTTCTCCCGGAGTGTTCCCACCAGCCCACACTTGGCCTCTGATTTCTCCTTATCAGTGAATCTTACAAACTGACTTGTTACCAGAATGGTTCCAGGCATAACTGGCAGCAGGAAGTGCAATGAGAAGGATGGAGTACCCACCGCCTAACGCTGCTCCTGAGGGGGGCTTGGATGTTCCGATGGCACAGAAGTTTCTACTTCCTTTGGTGTAAGGAAGCCCCGGGGACCATCTTCAGTTATGCGAGTCAAAGTTCTGCCTCTTTTATGAGGTAACACGCCCAAGCTGCAAGTGAAGTGTGTAGGAGAACTGATAAATGGAAAAGTGAGAGATGAGACGCATCTCACTCCCCCACTATAGTCAAGGTGTCTGTTTCAACTTCCTATGGCTGCTGTACTAAGTCACATTAAACCTGGTGGCTTAAAACAAGATACATTTATTCTCTTACAATTCTGTAAGCCAGAAGTCTGCAATCAGGATCACCCATGTCGGCACCCTTGAAATTAAAAGATGCTTGCTCCTCAAAAGAAAAGTTATGACAAACCTAGACAGCGTATTAAAACGCAGAGACATCAGTCTGCCAATAGCAATCTATAGAGTCAAAGATATGATTTTTCCAGTAGTCATCTATGGGTGTGAGAGCTGGACCATAAGGAAGTCTGAGCACCAAAGAATTGATGCTTTCTAACTGTGGTGCTGGAGAAGACTCTTGAGAGTCCCTTGGACTGCAAGGAGATCAGACCAGTCAATCCGAAAGGTAATCAACCCTAAATATTCCTTGGAAACACTGATGCTGAAGCTGAAGCTCCAATACTTTGGCCACCTGATGGAAAGAGCTGATTCACTGGAAAAGGCCCTGATGCTGGGAAAGATTGAAGGCAGGAGGAGAAGGGGATGACAGAGGACGAGATGGTTGGATGACATTACCGACTGAATGAACATGAGTTTGAGCAAACTCTGGGAGATGCTGAAGAACAGGGGAGCCTGGCATGCTGCGGTCCATGGGGTTGCAAAGAGTCGGATATAACTGAGTGACTGAACAACAGCATGTAGGCGGAGTTTGGTCTGGAGGCTCTGGGGTAGCCTTGTTCCTGACCTCTTCTAGCTCCTGGTGACTCCGTGATTTCTTGGCTTCTGGCTGCATCACTGCAGTCTCTGCCTGTGTGATTACATCACCTTCTCTTCTGAGTCCAATCTCCCTCTGCCTCTGTCTGCAGAGACACCATGATGTCATTTATGACATACCCAGATAACCCCATAACCCAGGATCATCTTTCCATCTGAAACCTTTAAATTAATCACACCTGCCAAGATACCTTTTCCACATAAAGTAATCACCACAGGGCCTTTATCCTTCCAAGGTGGGGTGCTAGATCAAGGTAGGAATTTGTCTAATTTCTTAAATCTCTAAAAATACTTAAAAAAAAGTTTCATCTCAAAAATTTAACGTGCTTTCTTTCATTAGGGATGTGGTGGCAATAAATACTACTCAGCTACTACTGCTGCTGCTAAGTCACTTCAGTTGTGTCCGACTCTGTGTGACTCCAGAGACTGTAGCCCACCAGGCTCCCCCATCCCTGGGATTCTCCAGGCAAGAACACTGGAGTGGGTTGCCATTTCCTTCTCCAATGCATGAAAGTGAAAAGTGAAAGGGAAGTCGCTCAGTGATGTCCGACTCTTAGTGACCCCATGAACCACAGCACACGAGGCTCCTCCATCCATGGGATTTTCCAGGCAAGAGTATTGGAGTGGGGTGCCATTGCCTTCTCCGAAATAGGAACCTAAAATATTTCTGATCTTTGCTGTGTGGTTCTGTTGTAATGGAGAAATTTCTGGCTTGGTTCTGTATTCGCTGGGTTATTGCCAAGGGTTGTAATGCTAAGATACTGTTTTTCACAGACTCAGACCTATCAACATACATTTACTAGATTTGTACTTCTGACCATTCAGAGTGGAGCAGTAAAAAGAATAAAGTTCTCCTGAGTATTATGTTGGTTAGTTTGTTATGTGGGGCTTGGGGAAGATTTTTGCTTATGAACAGTTTCCTTCCCTCCTCTCCCTCCTTGTAATATAACTGATCATTTTAGTGTCTCATGGCACTTCTAACTTTTCAGAAGTCTACTTTTATTTCCTTAAAGGAGACTATCAGAGAGGTATGTTCAGATTTTCACTGTTATTCCTCTCTGTTTGGTCAAGGCACACAGTATCTTTGCTTTTCTCCTATTTGTCTCATGGCTAAAGTAGTAAAAAAAAAAAAAAA
>SJYX01021301.1:176696-190940 GCA_006410675.1 Oreotragus oreotragus | reverse complement strand
CCCTGCATGCTCCGCAACGAGGGCGGGAGAGGCGCGGTACTGAGCGTGCTGGTGCTCTCCGTTGGAGATGGAAATCAACAAAGGGAACGGTGTGGACTGCTGCCCTTTTCCTGTGCTGGGGCACTTCCCGCATGACACAGGTTCTTTATCTAATCTTCACAACAACCCTGCGAGATACTGTTGTATCCGGCTTAAGAGAACGCACAGCTACTTGCCAGAAGTCATGAAGCGCCGGGTGGTAGAGATGGGATCGAACCCAGAGCCCTGAGAATTTCCCTTCTTAAACACTGCCTAGGTGAGCAGTTTTCAAAGGGAGGTGAGATTTGATTTAATCAAGAGAGAAAAAGAACTGGGGCCATTTGGGAAGAGCTTCCTGTAATGAGGAAAAAGTGGCGGGAATGGCAATTAGAATATGAAATGAAATTAGAAGGAGTCGTGAATAAAAAATATTTACAAGGGTCCATTGTAAATCAGATTGGAGGATGGGTAGGATCTTGATTAGAAATAGGTTCGAATGGTTTGACCAATGACCACATTAAAGAGAGAAGTGCTCTGAGGCTGTACTATTTTAAAGAAACAGATCAAAGCCTCAGACATTTCAAATGAAAACTCTCCCATGCTTTCCTTTCCTTTAGCTCATGGGATCAACGGGATGTTATTCGACTTATTGCAAACACGTTTTCTCCAGGTGTCCAGTTAGTATACTAAATCCATTGACTTTGTGGCTTTAAAAAAAAAGATGACTATTCTTGTTCTCAGTTAAGATCTCTTTTTTTTTTTTTNTCCTTTCCTTTAGCTCATGGGATCAACGGGATGTTATTCGACTTATTGCAAACACGTTTTCTCCAGGTGTCCAGTTAGTATACTAAATCCATTGACTTTGTGGCTTTAAAAAAAAAGATGACTATTCTTGTTCTCAGTTAAGATCTCTTTTTTTTTTTTTTGGAGTCTTGGTTATACTTTTTATTTTTTATTTTAGTTATTTTTTAGTTGGAGGATAACAAGCTCTGTCTTTAAAAATTATCTCTAAATTTCCCATTGCAAGCAAGTTTCTAGATACGTTGATATGATTGTTTGCAGTTGTCTTCCTAGGAATTCCTTGCTTCTTCCTATTCCATATTTGCTCAAACTTATGGGATAGATTGAAGGCAGGAGAAGAAGGGGACCCAGAGGATGAGATGGTTGGATGGCATCAAGCTTTCAACGGACGTGACTTTGAGCAAACTCCGGGAGACAGTGAAGGATAGAGAAGCCTTGCGTGCTGTAGTCCATGGGGAAGCAAAGAATCAGACACAGCTGAGTGAGTGAATAACAACAATGGCAACCAAACCACCACCATGGCTGTTAATTGGCCTTCCCAGGTGGCATTAATGCTAAAGAACCCTCCTGCCAATGCAGGTGACAGGAGCCTTGGGTTCCATCCCTGGAGGAGGGCATGACAATCCACTTCAGTAGTCCTGCCTGGAGAATCCCATGGACAGAAGAGCCTGGCAGGCTGCATACAGTCTGTGGAGTCGTGAAGAACTGGACATGACTGAAGCTACCTAA
The DNA here is from genome assembly GCA_006410675.1 of Oreotragus oreotragus. NCBI lineage: Eukaryota > Metazoa > Chordata > Mammalia > Artiodactyla > Bovidae > Oreotragus > Oreotragus oreotragus. The sequence continues at coordinate 189,392 of SJYX01021301.1, read as the reverse complement.
CACTCACGGCACACCCTTTCCTTTCACGTGATGGGGCCCCCAAACTCCCCACCTTTGCTGCAAAGCCAGGTCAGGGTCGGGGCTGAGGGTGGGGCAGGGGGGCAGGCATGACTGAAGCTACTTAGCACCCACACACAAATGTAACATCTTACGGTTCTGAAGGCTAAATCAACTATGGTTCGATATAATAAAACTTTAAAAATAATATATAGATTCCATATTTTAATGCTATAAAGATCCAGTACATCTGGAATTATAGACCAAAACAATTGTTTTGCGTGTGAGAAGACTGAGGTCCAGAAAAGGTGACACCTGCAAAAGATTCCTTGAAAATGCCTCAGAATAGCAATTTATAAACAAACCATGAATTGAAAGAGTGCATTATTTGATTTAAAGCTTTAGAAAACTGATAACTAGTGATTATTTAGTGCCTGTCACTTGCAAGACTATATGATAAAAGAAGCTGAATATGGCAGAGAAGCTATAGTCTGGTTGGGAAAACAAGATGGAGCCACATGAGAAAGTAAGTAATGAAAGAAAATTACATAATAAAATCACTATTATTTCTGGAATACCTTCTTGTATTAGGCAGTGTCCTGGTTCACTATACATTTAGCTTATCAAATCAAGAGGCAATTCCCTCATAGCTCAATTGGTAAAGAATCCGCCTGCAATGCAGGAGACCCCGGTTTGATTTCTGGGTCAGGAACACCTGCTAGAGAAGGGATAGGCTACCCACTCCAGGGTTCTTGGGCTTCCCTGGTGGTTCAGCTGGTAAAGAATCTGCCCGCAATGCGGCAGACCTGGGTTCGATCTCTGGATTGGGAAGATCCTCTGGAGAAGGGAAAGGCTACCCTCTCCAGTATTCTGGCCTGGAGAATTCCATGGACTGTATTATTCCCTGGGGTTGCAAAGAGTCAGACACGACTGAATGACTTTCACTTTCAACCTGATGAGGTAAGGATTACTATCTTCCTTTCCCAGAGGATAATACCAAAGATCAGAGAAGTTAGGTGATTGGTCTAAGGTTTCACAGCTGGTAAGTAACAGAGTCAGGATTGGTGGCTAGGTTTGCATGTCTGATTCCACTACGCAATGGAAGAGTATACGTGTCTGACTGCCAACTGAGGAGGGAAGAATATCTTGATTTCAGCAGAAGGAGAGATCTCTGAGACCTAGACTGTAGCAAAGTGGGACCCCGGGACTCAGAATTTGATAGGCAGGACTAAAGGGGTCAGGCTAAAATGGGAAGGGTGGGAAAACACATGATGTTTCCAATTAGAGTGAAATTGACAAGGATTCAAGGGCAAGTAGTTTACTTGGGAGAAGATTCCAGAAAACACTGCTGAGATAATCGGGAAGTGAGCTAGGGAAGGAGGAGCCGGTGGGGCTCGCCCTGAGATGCTACCACTGTGGGCAGCTGGAGCTCAGACCCTCCAGGCCACTGTGGGAAGTGGCACAGAACCTGCCTCCCTGCTTCGCCTCCAGAGGGGTGAGGAAGCTGAACTTTGTTAGCTGAGAACTCCCGGGAGCATGCACTCTTCATCTTGGTTCCATGGGACCGCCCTCATGGCCATCACCACCCTGAGCCCCAAGAGCTCCAAGCTGGCCCTCCCTGGAATGCTGGTGTATCTTTAATTCCGGCGGGTCTTTCCCTCGTCTCATCTGCCTCAGTGAGTCTGCTGACAACATGGGTTGTGTTACTCACGAAATTAGAGCTTTGTTACTTTCATCTGAGCAGCTAAAAGTGTGTTAGTCGCTCAGTCGTGTCTGGTTCTTGTCGACCCCGTGAACTGTAGCCCGCCTGGCTCCTCTATTTGTGGAACTTGCCAGGCAAGCATACTGGAGTGGGTGGCCAGTCCTGCTCAAAGCAGCCCACAAACCCACGTCAGTCATGCTTAGAATCCCTCCAGACAGTCTGGAGAAAGTATGGTCTCCACAGTGAAGAGGGAGGACATTGGGATCCCCCAGCAATGATTTGTATACCTTTGGAGGACAGGATGAGTGCACCTGGGTGGTGAAAGTGCTCAAGTCAAAGGGACCAGGTCCTTGAAGAACTTTGAGCATGCCAGAGGATTTCTTCTGAGAGTTCAGGGCTGGCAGGGAGTAACTGGTGGCTCAGATGGTAAAGAATCTGCCTGCAGTGCAGGAGATCTGGGTTCAAGAAGATCTCTCCCCTGGGTCAGGAGGATCCCCTGGAGAAGGAAATAGCAACCCACTCCAACATTCTTGCCTGGAGAATCCCATGGACAGAGGAGCCTGGCAGGCTACAGTCCATGGGGTCACAAAGAGTNTAAAGAATCTGCCTGCAGTGCAGGAGATCTGGGTTCAAGAAGATCTCTCCCCTGGGTCAGGAGGATCCCCTGGAGAAGGAAATAGCAACCCACTCCAACATTCTTGCCTGGAGAATCCCATGGACAGAGGAGCCTGGCAGGCTACAGTCCATGGGGTCACAAAGAGTCGGACATGACTGAGCGACTTACGTTTAGCTTAGGAAGTGATTGCTGAAGCTCCTATACCAAACAAAATTGCTCAGAAAATCAATCAGGCAACCTAACTCCTTACAAGCCAGAGAGCTTGCTCAGATTTTTACATGTACTCCGCACATCTGGGAACATCTCGTGTCAAAACATGTAAGATGTTTAAAGTAATAAACTCAGCACCGCAAGAGAAAATTGGATGAGGCAGAAAAAATTTAATCCAAAATGTTCTTATAATTTCCCCAGTGACTTTTTCTTGGCTCTTCTAATGCTAAAAAATTACTTTTTTGGATTTTAATAAAAGCAATAAACATGCATTGGAAACCATCATGTTACAAAACATTATCTTACACATAAATACGAAAAATGTAAAAGTTGCTCAAATTCCCATCACCTTAAGATAACAGTCATTAAAGCTTTGTTGACCATCCTTATGAAATTCACTTTATGCACATACATACATGTATCTATCACTTAACAAAAATGGAATCAAGTCACATGTGCTATTCATCATTTCTGCTTTGTTGAAGTGTGGTATTTCCCCCTTTCATCCTCAATCCCCACTCTTTCCCAAGTAACCCATGTTAACAGCTTAGTGTATATCTTTCTTGAGGTTCATATTCTTATAAGCAAACATATATGGGGCTTCCCAGGTGGCTCTAGTGGTAAAGAACCTGCCTGCCAATGCAGGTAGGTGTTAAAAAGAGATGCGGGTTCAATCCCTGGGTCAGGAAGATCTGGAGGAGGGCATGGCAACCCACTCCAGTAATCTTGCCTGGAGAATCCCATGGACAGAGGAGCCTGGCAGGCTGCAGTCCATAGAGGCTCACAGAGTCGGACACGACTGAAGCGAAATAGCTTGCACACAGGCATACACACATATATGCGGTCCATAATCCAGTTTCATCAAATGTCTGAATGATGCTCTTTATAGTTGATCTTCCCTGGTTCGAGATCCAGCCCAGGTTCATATCTAGCAGTTACTCCTTCAATATGAAGCAGTTTCACCTCCTTTTAATTTCTTGATCTTGACGTTTTGGGATTCCCTCGTAGCTCGGTCGGTAAAGAATTTGCCTGCAATGTAGGTAGACCTGGGTTCCGTTCCTGGGTCGGGAAGCTCCCCTAGAGAAGGAAATGACAACCCACTCCAGTATTCTTGTCTGAGAAATACCATGGATGTAGGAGCCTGGTGGGCTATAGTCCATAGGATCGCAAAGAATCAGACACAACTTAGCAACTAAACCACAACCAGACCACTAATTTTGTATGATGTCAGTCCATTTGGGGTTTGTCTGGTGTTTCTTCACAGTATAATCCACGTTGGGGTTCTCGTCAGATTTCAGCCACAGGCATGAAAGTGATGTTGCAGAAACCAAGATATCTGTCTGGGTGACACCTGCTGCTGCTTCTGGGCCTGCAGAATTTCAAAGAAACATGTTCATACTGCTTTCAGCTGCAGGTGCAGGATAAAGCCAGATGTGCCTCCAGCCCAAGGCTAAACTGACACCCCAAAGAACAGGCACTTATTAACTGAGGAGCAAAAACGTATGGACTCAGCAGTTTTAAAGAAGCAAAAAATTATGAAGTACAAAGGTTCCAAAACGATTTTGTTGATTACTTATAAAATATGCAAAAGAACAGTAACCAGTAATATAATGGGGAAAAAAGAAGCTTCCTCAGGGCAATGAGAAACAGTTCTACCATGCCTCAGATTTAACCCTCGTAGGAAGACACGGACGACTAAAGCTCTTGAGTTCTGCAACTCTGGTTACAATGGTGAGAGCCCAGTTTGGTTTTCAAAACACCTACATCTGGACAGTCTATACCCATTTGCTCCTCAAAGGATGTGAGCAGAACAAAGAAATACTCTTTTAACTAGAAATGCTACTTAGAAAGCATTTCAAAAGAATCCAAAGTGGATTTCAAAAATGTCTTGTCTCCTCTGTAAAGAATGGCTTTTGAGAAATGTTTAATGCTATTTCTGAACTAAAGCTAGTCAGTAAAACAGCTTGTTTGACTTCTGTTTATTTTCTGAATACATGGAAACCTAGTCCAAGAACAAACTTTTCTTGGCATCCTTGGCATTTCTGGGAAATAAAAACCTCATTGGAATGAATAACTGAAATCAGCCCACCTCAAGTGCTGGTTGTGAAATCAAAAAAATATGTGAAAGTGCTCATCAGTAGTAAGTTCACAAGCAGGTATTACTTGTATTCTTATTATTTTTCCTTTTCTCATTAGTTTTCACTATTTCTATCATTTTCTTTCAAAAGGAAGTTGAGACTTATATACACATGTCTGCTCACTCAGAAGGATTTCTTTGGGGGGTCATTAACCTGATTGCTAATTCAGAAAACCGGTGGGTCCTTATTCTACAGCCATGTGCATAACTATACACTAATGAAATCTGAAGGTTATCCCTGCTTTGGTTATAAAATAGCCAGGATATTCTTACTTATCGCTGATCTAATATATTTTCAGGAAGTTTTCATTTTTATAACTTTCTATTGATCCTATAGTTATATTTCACCTTCAGGAACAGTTTAATTTATTCCAGTACAAGCTTATTTCTGGGTTTAAAATTATTTCAAACTGTTAACTTTATCTTACATCCTTTCTGGAATGACATAGGTTCCAAGGTTTTTGTGTGTGTGTGTATTTTAATAAGCTAGGATTGTCTTTCACCTTTTATTTCCTCACCAGCACTGGTACTGTTTCACTGAAACATTGTTGTTGCTGTTGTTGCTGTTAATAGTAAAAAAAAAATTTAAAACTTAGAACTGTATGTCCACTAGCAGAAAGTCAAAGTGTTAGTTGCTCAGTCCTGTCTGACTCCTTGCAACCCCATGGACTGTAGCCCCCCAGGCTCCTCTGTCCATGGAATTTCCCCGGCAAGAATACTGGAAAGGGTTGCCATTTCTTCCTTCAGAGAATCTTCCCAACGCAGTGATCGAACCCACGTCTCCTGCATTGTATGTGGATTCTTTACCACTGAGCCACCTAGGAAATCTGTATAAGAGGGAGTTTTTATATCTTTAATATATTATTATCTAAACTTTTTATATTCCTGCAGTATTTCTTAACATTTTTTGGAAGAACAGAGACTACCTTTTTATTTCCATACCCCAATTTGTTTTGCAATGAATAAAAGAATTTGCAAACAATATGTTTTCTCAGTTAAAAATCTATCCTCCAGAAACCACCAAAGGTAAGGGACTTTCTATTTTGACATTTCCTATGCAAGGAGATCCAACCAGTCCATTCTGAAGGAGATCAGCCCTGGGATTTCTTTGGAAGGAATGATGCTAAAGCTGAAACTCCAGTACTTTGGCCACCTCATGCAAGAGTTGACTCATTGGAAAAGACTGATGCTGGGAGGGATTAGGGGCAGGAGGAGAAGGGGACAACAGAGGATGAGATGGCTGGATGGCATCACTGACTCAATGGACGTGAGTCTGAGTGAACTCCAGGAGTTGGTGATGGACAGGGAAGCCTGGCGTGCTGAGATTCATGGGGTCGCAAAGAGTCGGACACAACTGAGCAACTGAACTGAACTAAACTGATTCTGTTATTAGTGAGTGTCTTTCTGGCTTTGTCCTCTACTGATGAGGGATATCCAAATACTCAGATACAGAGCATCTGTATTAGCAAGGTTTATTAGCTTTATTAGCAAGGTTGATTGTTGATGTTTAGGCAAAATATGGGCATTTTGTAAGAAGGAATACCTGGAACAAAAGAAAGACATGTTTAATTTAGTAGAAAAATGGAAATAGGTTAAAGTGCTAAGTTGGACGTGAATATTGTCAAGCCCCCATGATGACTCTGTCCACGTGGAAATCCATCACCACAAGAAAAGTTTACCATGATCTCAACAAGCTTTTGTCTGATAAACATTTATCACCCTTCTGGCAACGGGAAAGTAGGGAACAAAAGTTCCATTTTGTTAAGCTTTGGTATCTCGCAGATGTTCAGTGAGCTTATAGCAAAGCTTTGAAAAATCTCTTGTAGGCTAAAAAAAAAAAGACTATAGAAGAGGAGAATGGAGAAGAAAAAGGAGACAAGAGGAGTCTAACTGATATGAAAAATTTAAGGTCTGAATTTTAAAAGTTTTGGGCTCCCAAGATAAATTTGAGTAATGTTGATGAACTGTGTCTTATCCATCAGAGTCCCAAGCATGTGCTACAGACTATGGGACTGCAGAGACAGGTGAGAAGCAGTCTCTGGCATTAAGTGTTGAATCTGGAAGGCAACTAAGGACACTCTCAACAGTGATTGTGCACACAACAGAGCAAGAGGCCACAGGGGAACACTGTGACTAACATGGGATCTGACATTCGCTCTGGACCTGTACTCACCCTGAATCAGAGACAAGAAAAGAAAATTCAAAAATCAAGGAAGAAAGACAACTCTCCTGGCACTACACGTGCCACCACCGCAAGCCCACCTTCTCCTGTGTGACCTCAGGGCCCTTGAATTAATGCTGTGAAGGCCACAGGAAAGGCACAGCTACACCATCTGCAGAAAGAGCTCAGTCACAGGGAGCTCCGGGAGATACTGAAGTTGGGGAAGGGGGACCCAGAATCCAGGACTCTTCTCTTCCTGACTGGGGGAAAAGGACTGGTTCTGAGATTAAAACAAGAATTTCCTGTTTGTGAAGAGGTGTCAGGTGGGAGATACGGGTCATAGGACAAACTTGCAATTAAGATGTAAATTCTGGAGATCTCTTGCAAAGCATTACGATTATACTATAAGCTAACAATACTGTGTTAATACTTGAAATTTACTCAGAGGTCATTATCAACCCCAAAATGGCAAGTATATGAAGTCATGGATGGTTTAATTAGGTTGGTTTTGGTAATCATCTCACAGTGTATACATTTATCAAATCATCACATTGTTCACTTTAAATATATGCAATTTTATTTATCAATAAAATAAAAAGGTGGAAGCAGTGACATATTTCACTTTCTTGTGCTCCAAGATCACTGCAGACAGTGGCTGCAGCCACGGAATTCCAAGACACTTGTTCCGTGGAAGGAAAGCTATTAATATGAAAAAACTAGACAGTGTATTAAAAAGCAGGGACATCACTCTGCTGACAAAGGTGCATATAGTCAAAGCTATGGTTTTTCCAGTAGTTATGTATGGATGTGAGAGTTGGACCATAAGGAAGACTGAACGCCGAAGAGTTGATGCTCTTGAACTGTGGTGCTGGAGAAGACTCTTGAGAGTCCCTTGGACTGCAAGGAGTTTCAACCGGTCAATCCTAAAGGAAACCAACCCTGAATATTCATTGGAAGGACTGATGGTGAAGCTGAAGCTCCAATACTTTGGCCACCTGATGCGAAGAGCTGACTCATTGGAAAAGACCCTGATGCTGGCAAAGATTGAAGGCAAGAGGAGAAGTGGGCAGCAGAGGATAAGATGGTTAGACAGATTCACCAGCTCAACCAAAGGACACAAATTTGAGCAAAGTCTTGGAGTAGTGGTGGACAAAGGAGCCTGCTGTGCTACAGCCCATGGGGTTGCAAAGAGTCAACATGCTTAGCGACTGAACAACAATGACAAAAAAGAGACAGCTCTCATGGCATTGTTTATATACTTGGGGGAACAATGGTATGAATGGAGAATTATTTTCAAAAAAACTGTTATGTGCTCTGGTCTGAAGTGTGTCCCCTCCCACTCAAATTCATAGTTGAAACCCTCATCTGCAGTTCCTCAGAACACGACTGTATTTGGAAATGCAGACTTTAAAGATGCTCAGCCCTGATCCTTCTTCACAATCCCACACAGAGGAGGATCACGGGATGGCGCAGAGAGAAGAGGCGCATCTGCAAGCCAAGGAGAGAGACCTCAGAAGAAACCAACCCTGCTGACACCTTGACCTTGGGCTTCTAGCTTCCAGGTTTGTGGGGAAGTAAATGTCTATTGTTTAAGTCCCCTGGTCTGTGATACTTTGTCATGTCGGCCCTACCAAACAACTGATACAATATGGTACACTTAAAATTATGGCAAAAATCCTGTGTTGACCAAGGATATCAAACCACAGTATCTAATTTAAAAAAGCAAGCTACAGAACACATGCATGCTGCTGCTGCTAAGTCACTTCAGTTGTATCCAACTCTGTGCGACCCCATAGATGGCAGCCTACTGGACTCCCCTGTCACTGGGATTCTCTAGGCAAGAACACTAGAGTGGGTTGCCATTTCCTTCTCCATTGCATGAAAGTGAAAAGTGAAAGTGAAGTCGCTCAGTCATGTTCGACTCTTAGCGACCCCATGGACTGCAGCCTACCAGGCTCCTCCGTCCATGGGATTTTCCAGGCAAGAGTACTGGAGTGGGGTGCCATTGCCTTCTCCAGAACACTTGCATAGAGTGATCCAATTCTGATAAAAATGCTGCAACTATAATGCTTAAATATAGTTTGACAGGTGACAAATGTTGTCTCTCAAGTTTTGTGTGTTTTTTTTTTTTTTTTACTTTCTCCATTAGGTTTTTCTGCACTGGTTCATTATTTTAATAAGCATGTGAGTGATGGATTCATATGGGAATAAATATATAGAGCAAGGAGAGAATGTAGCACAGGGCAGAACCTTGGGGAATGCTGATATTTAAGGGACAGAAGATGAGAGTGAGCAAGCCCACAAAGAAGGCTTGTCCAGAGAGGAAAAAATCTTGGAGGATAATTCTGAAGAAGCCAATGAAGGGCAGACTTCTAGAAGGAACAGGGCGCTACCCAGTGTGAAATGCCACAGAGAAAGGCTGCCCAGGCTAGCAGGAGGATGGTGTACGTGGAAATTAGGCAGTCACTCTGGCTTCTGGGAGTGCTTTGAAGAAATGGTGGGGCCAGTTTGTGCAAAGAATGGGCAGTGAGGAAGGGACACATCCCAGTCGTGAAGAGGTGTTAAAAATTACAGACCTTTAGGTACTGCAGCAGGCTGTCATCATCATCATACTAAGAATTAGGCCTGAATCCAGACCTGGGGATGTTGAGATGCCTGTTACCCTAGAAACCCAGAGACGAGTACCTTGGCAACATGTACCAAACCGCTCTATCGTGCGTGGCACCTGAGATGTTTATGGACCCATTCTCGTGTGTATTGTGTCAGTTAGCCTGTACTCTCTGATGAATGGGAAAGATGTTTCTATAAACCAAAGGCCTTGACAATGAGATCACTTTGTAGTCTCTCTAGAACGGCACAGAGGCTGACAGCAAGCAGCAAGGTCTGTTATTAGAAAGGCTCCATGATGTCACAAGAAAGTGTTTATCAGCTTACGTGGGGACATGCTTTCTTGTCTAGTTTCCCTACCTATTAGCCAGGTTCCCTTGGGATGAAGACACGATTAAACTCAACAGACCGGGGTTTCCCTGATGGCTCAGTGGTGGAGAATCCACCTGCCAGTGCAGGAGATACAGGTTTGATCTGTGTTCTGGGAAGATCCTACATGCTGTGGAACCACAAAGCCCTTGAACCACAGCTATTGTGCCTGTGCTTGGAGCCCACAAACCGCAACTGCTGGAGTCCTCGAGCCCCAGAGCCCATGCACCGCAACAAGAGAAGCCCCTGCAGTGAGAAGCTCGTGCACCGCAACTCGAGAACAGCGCCTGCTCGCTGCAGCGAGAGAAACAGCCTCAGGGCGGTGAAGGCCCAGCACAGCCAAAACCGATAATACAGAAATAAAATTATTTAAAAAGTAAAGCTTATTAATTTAAAAAAGCTAAATAGAGTAAAAGAGAAGGAGAGAGGTTGAGGGAGAGGGTATGTGTTTAGAAAGTGTGCCAGGCATAGCTCTTTCTCCTTTCATTTTAGCCAGGTGGCCCTGGAATGGCATATCATCAATGCATGGCCATCATACATGTTTGATTACATATATAACATAATACATATAAAACAATACATGTATTGGAGAATCATGTGCCAAGAAGCGTATTACACACATTACTTAATTTTTTATTTAATTTTTATGCAATCCCCAAATTTCAGTTGGGTGAATACTTAATTTCCCTTTTCACTGCTACTGCTGCTAGTCACTTCAGTCGTGTCCGACTCTGTGCGACCCCATAGACGGCAGCCCACCAGGCTCCCCCATCCCTGGGATTCTCCAGGCAAGAATACTGGAGTGGGTTGCCATTTCCTTCTGCAATGCATGAAAGAGAAAAGTGAAAGTGAAGTCGCTCAGTCTGTCCGACTGTTAGCGACCCCATGGACTGCAGCCCACCAGGCTACTCTGTCCATTGGATTCTCCAGGCAAGAGTACTGGGGTGGGGTGCCATTGCCTTTTCATTAGGGGTAACTAATATCAGAGGAAACTGAGATGAAGAAAAGCTATGTTATTTGCTTGAGATTACACAGATTACTTGACTTAAGGTCATTTCTGGATCTCCAAAGGGCACAAAGTGAGCTCATTTGTTTTTTTAACTTAATTTAATTTAAGTCGGCTGCACCACATCCTAGTTGCAGCATACAGGATCTTTCTTCCGTTGCTTGCTAACTCTTAGTGGCAGCATGTGGGATCTGGTTCCCCGACCAGGAGTTGAACCCAAGCTCCATGCCCTGGAAGCACAGGGTCTTAGCCCCTGGACTATCAGGGAAGCCCAGAGAGTGCACGAAGATTTTCTTTTTTTCTGGCCATGCTGCAGGGTGTGCAGGAGCTTAGTTCCCTGACCCATTGATTCCAGGGTCAGTTTTATATTTTTGACCTGCAGGAAAGGCTGAAGATGTTTCAGTACCTCTTTCAAGCATATGTTGTTATAAGGAATGACCTCTTCTCCATCTCTTCAGAGGAATTTAATTTTGAAAACAGTGAAGATTACATAATTTGAAAAAAATCCTTATTTCTAAATTATGATTATAAAATAAGACATTAAAATGATTGCAACTTTAATTGTCCCTAAGAGTGGGGTAAACTACCGCCCACTCATAACCCTCATTTCCAGCATCCCCAGAATGCATTACGTGAATCCTGGATTACCATCTAATTTGTGGTTCCAGGTAATGTAATCTAAAGAGGACAGCAAGGATGCTGTAAAACCAAAATAGCTTAATCTTCAAACATTTCCTCTGTTTTCCTGTGTTATTTTAAAATCTGGATGCCAAAGTGTCATTTCTTCTCAGTTTAAAAATAATGCTATTTTTATTATTGTTTCCTATGGAAACCGTTTCCCTCAACACAGCAACAGCCATTTCTTAATAGGGAATTATTTATTTAAGCCAGTTGCCCTTGTTAAATTTTGGGTGACATGAACTCATATTTTATCCCCATAGATTTTGCAAGGACCACCCCTACCCACTCTTGAAGGAACATCTAACTCTCCAGAGTTACTCTCCCAGCCACAGAAGCCAGTCTGTTCCCTAGAGATCAGTTTGGGGAACTTCAGGTCCCCAGTGGCTAATGGAAATTTACAAAAGCTGTGACCAAATTGTCAGAACTCTTCCAGATCTGCTTGAGGCCAAATGTCAAGTAATGCAATCAGGCTCAGAAGACACAGAAGCATCTCAAGAAGGCTCACATGGGAGCGAAAGAACTGAATGATGTTTGCACAAGGGCAACATAACCTTCCCTTTGCATAATACTCTTTTTTAAACATTAAGGAATGAGAAACTCACCACATCTATAAATGAGTAGCTTGTAACAAACTAACTCTCCTCTGTGTGAGTGTGTGCGTGCACGTGCACACGCTTGCTCAGTAGCTCAGTCCTGTCCAACTCTTGCGACCCCATGGCATGTAGCCCACTAGGCTCCTCTGTGCATGGGATTTCCCAACAAGAATACTGGAGTGGGTTGCCATTTCCTTCTGCAGGGGATCTTCCCAGTCCAGAAATCGAACCCACATCTCCTGCACTGGCAGGTGGATTCTTTACCACTGTGCCACCTGGGAAGGCCAACTCTCTCATTAAAGCAGCTATAAAATACACCCCCTCCAAATAAAAACAAACTATTAAAACAACAGAGAATAACCAAAACTTGCCAGAACTGAAGAGGTCAAGATCTTCAGTTCAGTTCAGTCTCTCAGTCATGTCCAACTCTTCACAATCCCATGGACCACAGCATGCCAGGCCTCTCTGTCCATCCCCAACTCCCAGAACCTACTCAAACTCATCTTCATTGAATCAGTGATGGCATCCAACCACCTCATCCTCTGTCGTCCTCTTCTTCTCCTGCCCTCAATCTTTCCCAGCATCAGGATCTTTTCCAATGAGTCAGATCTTCGCAT
>SJYX01021301.1:104417-171349 GCA_006410675.1 Oreotragus oreotragus | reverse complement strand
CAACCTGGATAGTATATTCAAAAGCAGAGACATTACTTTGCCGACTAAGGTCCGCCTAGTCAAGGCTATGGTTTTTCCTGTGGTCATGTATGGATGTGAAAGTTGGACTGTGAAGAAAGCTGAGCACCGAAGAATCGATGCTTTTGAACTGTGGTGTTGGAGAAGACTCTTGAGAGTCCCTTGGACTGCAAGGAGATCCAACCAGTCCATTCTGAAGGAGATCAACCCTGGGATTTCTTTGGAAGGAATGATGCTGAAGCTGAAACTCCAGTACTTTGGCCACCTCATGAGAAGAGTTGACTCATTGGAAAAGACTCTGATGCTGGGAGGGGTTGCGGGTAGGAGGAGAAGGGGACGACCGAGGATGAGATGGCTGGATGGCATCACGGACTCGATGGACATGAGTCTGAGTGAACTCCGGGAGATGGTGATGGACAGGGAGGCCTGGTGTGCTGCGATTCATGGGGTCGCAAATAGTTGGACACGACTGAGCGACTGAACTGAACTGAACTGAACAAGAATTATTCTTGGTTCTTTTCTCTGCAATGTTTTCTGCAAGGAGTTTATCTATCGTTACACAATTTCAGTTAGTTGATTTTTGCTGATGACTTAAATCTCTGTCCCCAGGGCCTGTCTCTCTCCAGTCCTTCCATAGCCATCTGTCTTTCCTGATCCATTAATGTGATGAATGCAGAGTCTAAGACAGAAGGAGCCTCACCTCCCGCATGTATGTGGTTCACAGTGCTCCTCATTTTCAAGTACCTTCTCGGGCACCTCTCTTTGCCTTGTCTCCACTTCACGTCAAGTCTTATCAATAATTCCTTTGATTTTCCTTCAGTTGTCTCCTTTTCTCCTTTCCACTGTGTCAGAGTTCAGAGCCAGGAGACAGAAACCACTCCAGTTATCTTCAGCAGAAAAAGATGCAATACAAGGAACTCAGGTTTAAAGAGTTGTTGAGAGGTAAGGCTTCCTTGGTGGTGCAGTGCTTAAAACTCCACACTTTCAAAGCAGGAGATATGGGTTCGATCCCTGGTAAGGGAACTAAGATCCCACGTGCCCCACGGTGCGGCCAAATAATTTTAAAAACAAAAGAATTATTGAAAGGATGGAGGAGCTTTCTTCAGGCTGACCTCCAGGAATGACCCTCCCCAAAGCAAGACCAACAGAGTGGGTCTCCTGGAGAGTTCTACCTCAGCCGCGATCAGGCAAGTAGACTGTAGGAGGCCATCAAAGAAGTGCTGAGTTTAGAAATATCCCATCACAGTGGCAATCCAGATATCCGGAAGCCAGCCAGCCATCTCACGAAAACACTCAAAACTTATAACACTAGTGACTGGACATTTCAGAATAAACTAAATCTATGCATAACTTTTGGAGAAGGTGATGGCACCCCACTCCAGTACTCTTCCCTGGAAAATCCCATGGACAGAGGAGCCTGGTAGGCTGTGGTCCATGGGGTTGCTAAGAGTCGGACACGACTGAGTGACTTCCCTTTCACTTTTCACTTTCATGCATTGGAGAAGGAAATGGCAACCCACTCCAGTGTTCTTGCCTGGAGAATCCCAGGGACGGGAGAGCCTGGTGGGCTGCCGTCTATGGGGTCACACAGAATTGGACACGACTGAAGTGACTTAGCAGCAGCAGCAGCATGCATGACTTTGCTTGCCACTAGCAACAGCCAACATGGGAGAGATGGCCCCCTTTCACTTTCCAACCAAGGAAAATGCATCTGATAGATGGAAAAGATGGTCTTACCAATAGATTCTTTTGATTGCCCTGGAAAATTACGGATATGTTATATATCAGTTACAGCAAGGTGGTGCTTCTAAAGGATGTTAGCATGTCTTAGTAAGCCTATTCAGATGCATATCAATCATACCACTTCAATTTGGGGTCTAAAATAAATTATCAGTGTTGGAGAAAAGTACCTTTACTATTGGTGGAGAAATATATCTTTTACTAAGTCCCTGTTTTAACTGGAATCCACATGATTTAGATTTTATCTTAACTGAAACTTGCTTTATCATAACCAGCTATGAGACCCTAGATGTAACCCCTGTGTGTCCAACCTTGTCAATAGATTTTTATCTGGTACCCATCACATTGACGTCATCCTTGTCCTTCTCTGAATCATGGTGTATATTTGGGGATGATGCTGTATATTTATGTACCCAGGTGTGAGTGTTAGCTGGAAATTCCAGTGAATGACTCAGATATAACGGGCGTGTCAGTCTTACAGTACCAACTCTTTCCTTTAGGGGCTGTTTAATTTCTTGGCTCAAAATACGTCACTCTGTTTCTAATTGCTGCCAGTCAGATGAGTGTTCAGTGCAGTTCAGTCGCTCAGTCGTGTCCGACTCTTTGCGACCCCATGAATCGCAGCATGCCAGACCTCCCTGTCTATCACCAGACTCACGTCCATCGAGTCAGTGATGCCATCCAGCCATCTCATCCTCTGTCGCCCCCTTCTCCTCCTGCCCCCAATCCCTCCCAGCGTCAGAGTCTTTTCCAATGAGTCAACTCTTTAGATGAATGTACCTTCTGCTATATCATGTCAGGCCACAGATCTATGCCTTATGAAAAGCTGAGTAATATTCATTGTCTTTAAAATACAAATTGTAATTCCTTTAGACCAGCTACCAAATGAAGCTGAGGCAGAGGTAAGCAGCGACGATGTCTGGACAAATAGTAATAGCTAATATTTCTCGAGGACTAGAGTTCTGATCTAGGCAAAAGTGTAAAGTATGGACTTCGCTGGTGGACCAGTGACTAAGGCTCCAGGCTCCCAATGCAGGGAGCCTGGGTTCAATCCCTGCTTAGGAAACTAGATCCCACATACTGCAGCTAAGACTTGGCACAGTCAAATAAATATATATTTTTTAAAAGTGTAAAGTAGGTATGTGTGGTGTGGGTGAGGTGTCCTGCGCTCTCTCAGCGGTAGTCTGGCTGTATCCCGTGCTGGCCCCTGTCTCTGAGGAGATTTTTTAGGAACAGTAACTGGGGCTTTCTCGAGTGCATTTCCCCAGAGACAAAGCCAGATCTCCTTCTGACCTTGTAAGCAGTGTAAGTCCCCGGTCCCTTCAGGAGAGGTGGCTGCACATCTCACTGCCTGGGCAGCCTCTCCACTAATCTCATAAAGCCTCATAAAGCCTCAGGGACCCCAAGCCTCTTGGACAAAGATTTGAGGGGCTTGGAAAGGAGGAAGCCGTGCCCAGACTTCACACTGAGTTTTCCTTGCACCTCCAAAGTTCAAATTACAACTCTTGGGCTATTTATATATCTAGTAAAACAAGAATAATTAATTTCATTTTTTCTTTCACTGATGACCAATTATATTAAGTTAAAGAGACTAAACTTTTAAAAATCACTCTCATCTACATCTTGGTTAATTAAATTCCTTCAAATATGTAAAACTGCAGTTATAAATTTAATGTATTTCATTTTCTTTTGAACTGCTTTAAATGCCTATCCTAAACAGCAAAGCCTTTCCAAGTACTTAAAACAACTGTAATAAATCTAATAAATTAAACCTATAAATACTGTGATTCTCAGTTCACTTAAACATTCCAATACTGTTTATAAATTTAATCAAATTTTTGTACTTAATTTAAATCACAAGTCTAAAATCAATTACTTAATTACACATTTAAAATTGAAGTCACAAGGCTAGCCTGTCTTTGTGCTCACACATCCAATTCCCTCATTATAGTCAAAGCCAGGCGCAAGGGGAGTTCCTCGGGGATTTTAAACGTATTCCTAAACTACAAAAAAGTATGAATATGATGTTTTGATTGACTTTAACAACTCCATGCTTAATTTTAAATTTTCCTAGGACTAGAAATACAGTTCACTCATTGAGGGAACATTTTCATCATTCCCCAAAACCTGGGTTGTATTCTCAAGGTGTTGAAATTACATATTGTCTTCCCTGGTGGCTCAGCAGTTAAAAAAAAAAAAAATCCACCTGCCAATGCAGGAGACGTGGGTTCAATCCCTGGGTCAGGAAGATCCACTGGCGAAGGAAATCGCAACGCACTCCAGTACTCGTGCCTGGAGAATTCCATGAACAGGGGAGCCTGTTGGGCTACAGTCCGTAGGGTTGCAGAGTCAGATATGCCTGAGCAACTAACTACACTGCAACTATTGTCCCGGCAGCGAGTCCCAGAGGAGCCTACATTTGTCAGAGCCTGTGTTTGCCCGAGACAATCATACCTGCATCCGTGGTGGACCTGTGAGATTTTGTAGTCAGACACTGAGGAACTTCAGGTCCTTTACTCGCAGGGGATGTTGATCTTGAAGATCTGGCCAGCCTGGGCTCAAGGGGTAGCGTGACCTAATCTTCCAAATCTTCCTTCAGCATGACTGCCTGATGGGGTGATGGAGACCTGCATCTGTGTTAAGGTTTCAGTTAACCTTCTCTAACTCCTCACTGCCTGTTGGAATCTGAATTCTTTTGATTCCCCGCTGTGGCCAGGCCACACCTCTTTCAGACATTGAAATTACATCTGGTTCGTTTTGCTGAAGTCCTGCCGCCACCTGACTGTTATCATGCTAAATGCTGGCCCCGCTGCACCTTATCCTGGTGGGGCCATCTAGTGGGCTACTGATTTGAGTAATCCAGACCCAAAGTGGCAACCTTTCTCTGTGTTCAAACACACCTCCAAACCACTGATCTAAAAATATCTAAGTAGACTTCCTGTTGATTAAAGGGACCACGAGGTGACTGGGTGAAAGAATGTCACTGATTCACTCAGGTGCTGGTCATGTATTAGATTCATCAGAGCAGCTGTTGTGTGCTTGGGGGCGTCCCTGGTGGCTCAGTTGGTAAGGAATCTGTCTGTAAGGAAGGAGACCCAGGTTCATTCCCTGGGTCAGGAAGATCCCCTGGAGAAGGAAATGGCAACCCGCTCCAGTATTCTTGCCTGAGAAATCCCATAGACAGAGGAGCCTGGTGGGTTGCAGTCCATGGGGTCGAAAGGAGTCGGACACCACTGAACGACTAAACCACCAGCACCACGGTGTGCTAGGGAGCGTGGAGCTGGTGATGGACCGACCCTACCAAACTCCCCAGTGGTCCCTCAGAGGCACACAGCGTCCTGTGGCTGAGAACCACGACATGCACCCCCGGGCACTGTGGCACAGTGGGATGTGCTGGTTTTTGACAGCACATGCTCTGGTTCCAACAGTCTGCCCTCCAGTGACAGAAGCTTCCACTCTGGCTAGCTGCATGATCTGGAGCAAGAGAGGAGAAATTCCTGAGACAACAGTTTCCTCCTATGTCAAACGGGGATTAAAGGAGCTCATTCAGGCAAAGCACTTGGCAGTGCCTGGCACTGAGCATGTGCTTGATAAACGATAGTTATGACTCTCTTCAGTGCTTGCCTGGTGGCTCAGCGGTAAAGAATCTGCCTGCCAATGCAAGAGATGTGGGTTCAATCCCCGGGTCAGGAAGATCCCCTGGAGGAGGAAATGGCAACCCATTCCAGTATTCTTGCTAGGAAACCCCATGGACAGAGGAGTCTGTCTGGTGGGGACAGTCCATGGGGTCACAAAAGAGTTCAACATGATTGAACAACCAAGCAGCCACCATCTTCAATAGTTGCGTTTTTCATTTTAGATATGTGTCTTCCTTAGCTCAGGTTGCTATGATGGAATGCCACAATTTAACATCAGAAACTTAGTTCTCACGGTTCTGCGGGTCTGGAGGTCTCAGATCAATGCACCAGCCTGGTTGGGTTCTGATATGGACTCTCTCCCTGGCTTGCAGACAGACATCTTCTCACTGTATCCCCACGTGGAGCAAGATGGCGCGTTTCGGTCTCTGCCTCTTCTTACAAGGACATTAGCCCCGTGAGTCCCGTTCTCAGGATCTCATCCAAACCTAATGACCTCCCAGAAGCTTCACCTCCAAGTAGCCACACGCAGGAGGTTAGGGTTCCAACCTATAAATTTGGGTGGTGTCGAGGGAAGGGGGATACAAACTTACAGTCCATAACAGTGTATTTGTCTGAGACTCTGGTGGGCTGGATTATTTTTTAAGAATCTCTTGCAAATGACACATTTTTGAAAACATACCTAGATAAAACTTGAGGAAGCATAGCTGAGCATGGCCAAAGTTGTCCTTGATGTATTATCTCCTGCAAAGGGCAGGACGTCCTTTAAGGTGGGAGAGGGTCCTTCTCTACTTGTGCCCTCCGATCCCTTCCTCACCCTCCCTGCCTTTCTCCACGCTCCGAGGAGCTCTCATGGGGTCCCTTTTGGTGGGTTTCTGATAGGATGGCATCACCGACTCGATGGACATGGGTTTGAGTAGACTCCGGGAGTTGGTGATGGACAGGGAGGCCTGGCGTGCTGTGGTTCATGGGGTTGCAAAGAGTCGGACATGACTGAGCAACTGAACTGAACTGATAGGATCTGGCAGTGGGAGGCACCAGAGGGCAATGGAGGCAGGAAGTAGGCAGTGTGCCCCTGTTCCCTTCACACTTCATTGTCTGGCTGAGCAAGTGGCAACGTGTCCCTGTAACACACCTTCTGCCAGGGTGAGCACCTCCTGTCTGAGTCCAGCTCTCACCGGGCCCCCACTTCCCTTCAGGCCAGGGTCTGTAACAGCTTCCCACAGTTTTCATTTCTGGTGCTTTGAACTCTCTTAGCCTGCCCACTCCACTGTCCAGTCCCTTCATTAAGGAATCTTCTGCTGAACCACCTGAGAGGTTTTCTATCTCCTCTGGGACCCTGGTTGATATATGCAATTATAATAAATTTCAATATTTTCCCATGCAACCTACTTCCCTATCTTTCATGCTCTTAGTTTAATAAAATATTTTCCATCATTAAAAAAGAAATTCTGGAGAATCTCCAACTGGCACATGCAGCTTTTGCAAGGTCATGATGATAATTGCCTTAAGGGAAATAGTCATTTTTAGTATTGCTTGGAAACGAGATTGAGAAATACAGTCAAGGAAATACAATCTATGCTCATGGCTTGATGTCTTAAGAGATGTGATAAATGGGAAATTAGAAGCTGGAACAGGAATTCACAGAATTGAGTTATCAAAAGATCATTTGATCATTTCTCATTTGCATTCCCACTTTAAGGCAAAGTACTAATTATCTTTGTATAGGATTCCAATATCTACCCCTCAGCTAATATTTAGGGGCTACCCCATGAGGCTTACCCTCATTTCCCCTCCCCCAAATCTTGGAAACCAAGGAAATAAGATTACTTTCAGAAAGTTCAAATTTTTTAAAATTTAATTTTATATTGGGGTACAACTGATTAACAATGTGGTGATAGTTTCAGATGGAGAACAAAGGGACTGTCGTAAACATACATGTATCCACCCTCCCATCCAGGCTGCCACATAACATTGAGCAGAGTTCCCTGTGCTACACAGTAGGTCCCTGTTGGTTATCCATTTTAAATATAGCAGTGTGTACACGTTGATCCAAAACTCCCTATCTAACCTCCAACCTTCCCCCAAACAACCACAAGTTCACTCTCTAAGTCTGTCTGTTTCTGTTTTGTAAATAAGTTCATTTGTATCATTTCTTTTTAGACTCTGTATATCAAAGAATTCAACTTTCACTCCCTTGGATTGGGTCAGAAAAGAGAAACGAAGTTACTTTAAAAGCAGAAAGACCCTTAGGCTCTTCCTTCACAAATACTTTTTTTCCCCCCCAATTATTTGCTTTTGGCGGCTCTGGGTCTTCGCTGATCGGGCTTTTCTCTTTTCTCTAGTTGCCGTGAGCAGGAGCTCCTCTCTGGTGCGTGGGGTTCTCAGTGCAGTGGCTTCTGTTGTTGAGGAGCATAGGCTGTAGCGTCCGTGGGCTTCAGTAGTTACAGCACGTGGGCTCAGTAACTGTGGCTCCAATCGTTATGGTGCACAGGCTTAGCTGTTCTGTGGCTTCTGGGATCTGCCTGGACCAGGGATCGAACCCAAGTCTCCTGCATTGGCAGGCAGATTCTTCTTCCACTGAGCCACCAGAGAAGGCCCTCAAATTCATTTTGCTCATGTGACATGGTGAACAACATATTACCTACTAAAATATATAGGTAGCTGCTTTAATAGCAGTTAAATATAACTCCCACACTAAGGGTGAGGGGTCCCCAGAACAGGGAGAAACATCCTGGTGCACAGTGACAATGAGAGAGAAAAATAAAAAAATAAAAGCAGAAGGACCCTTAGACCTATACGGCTTAGCTTAGCTGGCCTGAAAACATTAAATGATCTAAAGCCACGTCAGTCAAAGGAGAATCACAGAAACAAACATCAGTTCAGTTCAGTCGCTCAGTCGTATTTGACTCTTTGCAACCCCATGAATCGCAGCTCGCCAGGCCTCCCTGTCCATCACCAACTCCCAGAGTCCACCCAAACCCGTCTATCAAGTTGATGATGCCATCCAGCCATCTCATCCTGTGTCGTCCCCTTCTCCTCCTGCCCTCAATCTTTCCCAGCATCTGGGTCTTTTCCAATGAGTCAGCTCTTCACATCAGGTGTCCAAAGTATTGGAGTTTCAGCCTCAACATCAGTCCTTCCAATGAACACCCAGGACTGATCTCCTTTAGGGTGGACTGGTTGGATCTCCTTGCAGTTCAAGAGACTCTCAAGAGTCTTCTCCAACACCATAGTTCAAAAGCATCAGCTGTGTCCAACGAATTACTTTGCAGGGGAAAAAGCTTGAATAACTCAAAATGTTCTGATAGCCTTATAATGAGACAAACACCTCAGTTAATCTCAGCCAGATACCATTAAATAATCAATCCTAAATCCCTGTGTTTCAACTCTGTGCTCACCAAGAAATATTCTTACATTAATAATTTTCTTATTTCTAAAGCAATACATGTTTATTAGGGAAATAATCTGAAAATGTGGGCCAAACCCAGGGATAATATTAATGTCTCAATACATTTTCCTCCATGCCATTTTCACACACATAAATACACAAACATACATATTGATAAACATAGAAATCTTTCACCCTTATTGAGGTGTTTTTCAACTTGCTCTTCACTTAATAATGAATAATGAACATTTTTGTGTGTCAAGAAATAGACCTCTAATACAGCAGGTTATATGGATACATAATTTTTAAGATAGACAATTCTATAATTTACTTATCCAGAGCTGTGTTATTGCACCGTTTTGCCAGTTCCGTCATTTTGCAATTACCAGCAGAACTGCAGCAAACATAACTCTTTGGACTTCTCTAGACATTTCTCTGCAGTTTCCCAAAGGGCATGGGCATTCCAAGGCATCTGACATATTTTGACAGATTGCTTTCCAGAAAACATTATAATTGTTCCATTGTTCACCAATTTTTATAGATGATAAATCATTAGGTTATTATTTTAACATATTTTTCTGATTACTAGTGAAGTTGAATTTTTCATTAATTTATTAGACATTTGAACTTTTTAATGTCCCTTTTCATATTCTTTCCCATGTTTCATTCATCTCATTTATTACAGAGCTCTTTATAGCAATAAGAATATTCACTGTTAGACATATATTACAGATACTTTTCCCAGTTTGTTATTTGACTTTTACTGAAATATGGTATTTTGCCTTAAGCCGAGACTCAGGAATGAATTTTAAGTAGCAAAGAAACCAACTCCACTGGTTTAAACAAAGACTTATTCTCTCACATAACAAGCACCGTATAGAGAGCGAGCTGTTGGAACTGGTTCAAAGGGTTGATAATGTGAGGGCTCACATCTCTGCCCTGTTTTGGCCTCCGCCTGCTTGTCATCTATGGTCACTAAATGGCTGCTGCAGCTGCTGCTGCTGCTGCTAAGTCGCTTCAGTCGTGTCCGACTCTGTGCCACCCCATAGACGGCAGCCCANATCCAAAGGTCTGCTGAATGAAGGAAGGAACAGATGACTGACGGTGGGGTGGGGGGGTGGGGGGTGTGACTTACCAAAGCCGGCCACCCACAACAGGATCAGGCAGCTCACTGGGAACATGAGTACAGAGAGAAGCCGCCCCATCGGGAGATCCTACGGTGCCTGCTGGGAGCAAGTAATCGGGTTAGCGGGTTAGCACTGACTTGTGATCTCCCAGCCCCATCAACCCGAGCAGCTTTCAGAGCTCACCTCCCTCCAGACACGCCCCTCTCTCGGCCAGCAACAAGCCTTCCACACCCACGAGAGCTCTGCCTACAACCACTAAACACAACACACCCACACAAAGCCCAGAGTCAGAGACACAGAACACCTGTCCCAAGAGATGCTTCTTAAAAGAAACTCCATGGCCTGTTAAGTTTGAGCAACCCCCTTAGACTTCTGCAAATTCATAATGCACATTAACATGTGAAGGTTCTGATAAGTCTCACAGGAAAGGAATCTACCTTTCTTCATTTAACCCAAGGCTTACAAAACTTATTTCCAGACTTCACCTTCATTTATGTGTGTGTGTGTGAAAACCCCAATTAATCTCTGGAGCAGTTTACTTGAAATATATTTTGGAAATGCCAATCTTTAATTGTCCAGCCTTACAGAGCTGGTGAAATAAACGACGGCACCCACGCCAGGAAGGATTGTGTGCTGTGCTTAGTCACTCAATCATGTCCGACTCTTTTGTGACCCCACGGATTGCAGCCCACCAGGCTCCTCTGTCCATGGGATTTCACAGGCAAGAATACTGGCGTGGGTCGCCATTTTCTTCTCCAGGGGATCTTCCTGACCCAGGGATTGAACCTGCTTCTCCTGTGTCTCCTGCATTGTAGGTGGATTCTTTACCCATGAGCCATCAGGGAAGCCCCCAGGAAGCATTAGGCAGCCACTAAAAATGACGCTGCTGAGCGTGTTAGATGACTACATCCGTGGCTTAGCTCTTCACTCCTCTTGTACCCATGTAACTGTGCAGTCCCTTGGACAGCAAGGAGCTTAAACCAGTCGCTCCTAAAGGAAATCAACCCTGAATATTCACTGGAAGGATTGTTGCTGAAGGTGAAGCTCCAATACTTTGGTCACCTGATGCAAAGTGCCGACTCACTGGAAAAGACCCTGATGCTGGGCAAGATCGAAGGCAAAAGGAGGAGGGGACGGCAGAGGATGGGATGGTTGGATAGCATCACAGACTCAGTGGACATGAATTTGAGCAAACTCCGGGAGATAGTGGAGAACAGGGAAGCCTGGCATGCTGCAGTCCATAGGGTCAGATATGACTTAGCAACTGAACAACAACTTTGCAGTGCTCCCACCCCCATCATCACTCCGGGTAGGGTGTTCTCTGCAGCCCTTGAACCCTGGCCTCTGCTATGTGACTAGCTCCAGCCAGTAGGAGATTAGCAAAAGTGATGCACAGGGAGACACGCTGGTGCAGAGCCACTGCCTGGACAGCACGCCTGGGCTAGACTCTGGGAGGATGCTGACATGCAACAGTTCCAGCAGTTTCATGCTGCATTAGGCAACAGGCGGCCGCCCCATTTGGGAGAGTGAGGTCACTTGAGTCAAGTCAAGATCAGCAGGGCTGCCTGGCCAACTGGAGGCTCACCTTGGATGCACTAGTGAGATCAGCCCAGCAAAATCAGCCAAGCCCAGGTAAGCTGCCCCCACGAACTTGAGTTAAAAAGTGTCTCCTGTTACACGCCCCTTGAGGTTTTGTGGTTAGCTGTCACACAACACTATTACTGTTCCCCCTCCAGGCATTACTCTGCCACCCTGACTTCTAACCCCTGGGTCACTTTTTTTGCTCTTTGCTGCTGCTGCTAAGTCACTTCAATTGTGTCCGACTCTGTGCGACCCCATAGACGGCAGCCCACCAGGCTCCCCCGTCCCTGGGATTCTCCAGGCAAGAACACCGGAGTGGGTTGCCATTTCCTTCTCCAATGCATGAAAGTGGAAAGTGAAAGTGAAGTCGCTCAGTCGTGTCCGACTCTTAGCGACCCCATGGACTGCAGCCCACCAGGCTCCTCCGTCCATTGGATTTTCCAGGCAAGAGTACTGGGGTGGGGTGCCAGTGCCTTCCCCGTTTTTGCTCTTTACACAAATGGAGTCGTGCATCACCCCTAATGTGTTAATGACATCCCATTGTTGTTCAGTCACTCAGTCGTGTCTGCCTCTTTGCACCTCCACGGACTGCAGCACGGCAGGCTTCTCTGTCCTTTCTCATCTCCTGGAGTTTGCTCAGACTGGTGGGCTGCAGTCCATGGGGTCGCTAACAGTCGGACAGACTGAGTGACTTCACTTTCGCTTTTTTCTTTCATTTAGCGACCCCATGGACTGCAGCCCCCCAGGCTCCTCCGTCCATGGGATTCTCCAGGCAGGAGGACTGGAGTGGGGTGCCATTGCCATCAAGTTTCTGTTTCAGGCAGAGGAAAAAGGGCAGAGGAAGAGACACTACCGGCTGACTCTTACTTTCGCCCGTTAGACAGAGCTGGTCCCATGGGTGCTCCCAGCAGCAAGAACAAAGGGGAGGTGGGATTAAGCAAGCACGTTTGCACTCTCTACTATAGAGCAGTTTTAAGATACAAATAGTCAAATTGGTCTGTATCTATTTTTTTGGTTTCACACTTAGAAAGTTCTTCTCCAACTCAAGGATGCATTCTAGTAGAGAGTCATCTATATCTTCTTTCATTACTTTTATAGTTTCATTGTAACATGCAATAGAAATTAAACTTTTTTTTTTCCCCAGATAATCAGCCAGTTGTCCCAAAACCATTTTTTGGACTTTCTCCACTGATGTGAAATATCTTCATTGTTTAGTAAGCTATTAATACACTCTGTTCAGTTCCACAGATCTAGTTAGTTACCCTTGTATTGTTGATACTTTAATTAAATTTATTACCATGCATTTTAACATTTCAGGACAAGTTCCCTTGTGATATTGCTTTTTTCAAAAATTTCTTGGCCCTTCTTGAATGTTTATTATGCAGATGAATTTTGAATCATTTTGTCAAGTTTTAAGAATTGACAGCTCATTACAGGAAAGTTTTTTGAACCAGAGATCTGGTGTATTCCAGGTCTCTCATGTGGTAGTAAAGTTGTGTGAGCAACACAGAGTGGGATCTTTTTTCTCTGGCTTGTATTTTAATCAGCTGTACGTAATATATAGGAAAGATAAAAGATTTTTCTAAGATTGGCTTTACTGCCGTCCACCTTACTGAACCCTCATTTCTTTCTACAAGTTTTCCTTACCTTGTTTTTTGGCTCCTTGATCTCCCACGGCCTGAAAAAGGGGGGTGTTATCAACACAACCTTCTGATTGTTATCTGCCTTCCTGTTATGGTTCTTACCATATTTCTCATTACACTGTATTAAGTTGGCATTTGGACTCAGGAGCCTGAGTAATGTGATTCTTCCCTGAGAGATAAATCTGTTCTTGCTCTGCTGACAAAACCAAGTTGCAGAGACGAGCAGAGCTGAGCTGGCCCGTGTCCTGTGACATAAGCCTTCTGGGATATTCTAACCTGTCACGAGGGCAAGAATTTCTTCTAGCTCATTGCCATCAGATATTAATCCTACTTCTGTTCAGAAAGCCCTAGGGACAGGAAACAGTATAAGTCAAGGCTCCTAAACCCATTTAGGGGACATTTCACATTTTCAGAAGGTTCTTACGGTAAGGAAACCTAATCTACGTGGTCCCCTTCCCCGTCTTTCCTGGGATAGTCCCCCTCCTCCTTTAGCACTTTCCCTGAACTCTTTTATCTTAGATAACATGGTTAAGCTTTCCCTTCATCCCAGCCTCTGCCCTACTCTCGGAGGATGTTCCCACAGAGATGGACCAGAGATGCCAGAGCTGACTGGCAGGCCCCTCACAAGCAGGCACCTACCTTCACTATTTCAGCATCACTGCAGGCCCGTGTCTTTTTCACAGGAAATGCTTTATGCCAAAACTCCCACGCTGTACTTCTGTATTTTTCTGAAATTTTGGTTAATTGTTTTTGACATTAGTTCTAATCTGCCTGGGATTTCCTGGTGGCTCAGTTGGTGAAGAATCTGCCTGTAATGCAGGAGACCTGGGTTCAATCCCTGGGTCAGGAAGATCCCCTGGAGAAGGGAATGGCAACCCATGCCAGCATTCCTGCCTAGAGAATTCCATGAACAGAGGAGCCTGGTGGCCTACAGTCCATGGAGTCGCAAAGAGCTGGACACTTTCACTTTCACTAATCTGCCTAAGCAATTTTGAGACATTTCTCTCACTCATTGAATCATGAAACCTCCCTGTTGTGTGCCTTCTGTAAAACGTAACAAGCATGCCCTCTAGGTCTAGGCCCAAGTTATCTGCAAATCCAATGAAACAGCCAGAGCCGAGGAGAGAGATCCACAGCATGGCTTCAGGTGTTTCCTTCTAGGAAAAGGAAAGGAAAGGAAAGTTAGTCTCATAGTTGTGTCCGACTTTTTGCGATCCCATGGACTATAGCCCACCAAGTCCTCTGTCCATGGAATTCTCCAAGCAAGAGTACTGGAGTGGGTTGCCGTTCCCTTCTCCAGGGGATCTTCCCAACCCAGGAGACAAACCCGGGTCTCCTGCATTGTAGGCAGATTCTTTACCAACTGAGCTACTAGGGAAGCCCTGTTTCCTTCCAAGTGGGACATAAATCAGTACTCTCTGGGAACCGGTGCTCACCAGCTTCAAATATGACCAACCTGACTGGGACTTCCCTAGTGGTCAGTGGCTAAGACTCCACGCTCCCAATGCAGGGGGCCCCAGGTTCGACCCCTGGTTAGGGAGCTAGATCCCACCTGCTGCAACTAACAGTTCACATGCCGCGACTAAAGATCCCACTTCCCGCAACGAAGCTCAAAGGTCCTAAGTGGCACAATTAAGACTCAACGCACCTAAATAAAATACAAAAACCAACAAACAAAAAATTTAAAAATACAAGCAACCTTATTGATAGAGTTACGGAAGAAAGGACTTTGTCAAAAGTCTACTGAAGTAAAACAGTATACTAGTAGTCCACAGTGATTAATGATCCCCTTTGACTCATCCGTGATGTGCTTCAGTGGAACACAGCACACAGGGAGAAAGCCAGGGCCTAGAATAAGATGTGACTCCTGGAGGGACACGCACGATGGACTGAAGGTGGAATGTGGAGTATGAGAACTCACTGCTGGTAATAATCGGAAACACAGCAAGCCGCTCAGCTCCTGGCAGCTGTGCGGGCCCTGGCTTCCAGAGGGTGTGTTGGGTGGGGAAGCGTGGGGCATAGGTGTGCAGCTCTTCAATGATCTACTGATGCAAAACAATTTTATGTTAGAGAGGGGTACATTTTCCCAATTTTAGCAAAGAGGCCGTAAGGGCTAGGGACAGCATCACACATGAGCACGCCGGCAGGTGGTGGCTGCCAAAGGGAGAGGAGCGGAATAGGAGACCCTGGGGGACAGCTTCAGGACTTGAGGACAGAGACCCGCAGGGTTTCAGGAGGGGGTGTAGTTGGATCATGGCTTTCATACGTGTTGCAGATCCAGGGAACCATGCAATAAATGGGGCTCCTATGGGGCAGAGTTGCTGGCCTACAGATGAGGTGGTCTTTGGGTCTGCTGGTGATCCTGGTCCAGACTGCTTTGGCCAGGGCAACTGGGTCACATGATTGTGTGACAGGAAACCTATAAACCTCTGCAAGTGTTGCCCAGAAGCTGAGGTTGTGATCAGCCTATGACAACACACCATTGGATTTTTCCAGTATGTGCCACTCCTATAACCGCAGCACATGGTATTCCTTTAAGAGAAATTATGTAGAATGTGGAACGGGTCTGCCAACTGGTTGCTCTACAGCCAGGAGTCAAGATGGACTGCTGCTGTAATTAGGAGAATTTCAGTAAAATCCTTCCTGGATATAAGATAGTCCCCCCCATGATCTCGTGAGGTCACTCCTATTTTCATAGTCATGAAACTCCATGAAATGCAACCAAATAAGGATAAATATATAGCAGGGCTTGAAATAGTAAATCTAATTCTACTGTAAGTCAGTCTATTTTGGTTTCTCAACTGTATGAATTCAGAATGTGCTTTGGGGACTGCATTTTTCTTCCTAATTGATTGGAATGATAGATTATTCATGACGTTTTTGGATTTCCCCTTCCCCTGACACCACCACCCGCCCCCCCAACAAACAGTACTATTTCTTCTCTCTTAGAATGTGAAGCATAGCTCTAAACTTGACATGGGAAAGTGAGATGTTATTTTTGGCTCAAGTAGAATTAAAACTTCCACCCCTGAGTGAAATCTGGTCTTTACTAACGATCACCCTTTGGGTTCAGACAAACTGAAGGGTGGACACATTACATTTTAGATCTGACCTTGAGCTGTAAGAAGGGGAAGCATTGCTCTCTGCTCCCTGAACGGAAAAGCCTCTTGTCTCCAAACCTTACTACAATCATAAAGTTCGGAGGGAGACAACAGAAACAATCCTCATGATCAATTAGTTCACAGTTTCTCAAACTATAAAGTGTACAAGATGCTCCCAAACAAAGGGTTCTGTAGTCAGATTCCCTACAGAACGTCTGCCTACTGCCTTCTCCACTTGAAGACTCTGGGAAGCCCTAAAGCAAAGCAACTGGTTACATTTTGTTTGCCAGTCTTATCTGAACACATTCCCCCTTTTTGTCTAGATAGAAAGTAACAGCTTTGGGAACTGACATGACATGGAACACACTTTAAATAGTGCTGATCTATTCACTCCTTTCTTCATTTTTCAGAGGAGGACAATGAGGCCCGAATGAAGAGGCACAGAGACAGTTATCCCCCATGCCTGGCAGGGCTGGGAAACTGACCCTGGTTTCCAGACTAGTCCAGGCTCTTTCTCTCACCTTGAAAGAGGTGTCATTAATGGTGGTAACTTTGATGTATCCCCTAGTACATTTTCATTGTCTGGAATTTGAGGTGGTATTTATTTATAGTGCACTCAGCAATGAATCCATTAAATGCTCTGAATGTTTCTAAAAGGGCATTGGACCCTGTACAGCTGACCTGGATAAAACATTCTCTTTTAAATTGCATATAATTTACTATATAGTGAAATATTTTATCATGCTATATAATCCCATTCTAGAAGGTTATTAATTTAAATAAAATAGTAAATCAGAAAGACATCTCAGTAAAAATATATCACTAAAATGAAAACATATGGCCCAGTGAGAAGTAATCATAGACCGTTCTTTTAAATACAGAGTGCAATAGTTGGTGAACCAAAATTATAAAAAGTTGTCCAAAGGTCACATGTATATTTTTTCAAATTGTGCAAATTCAAGTAGTTTGAGCATTCTTTGGAAGCAACCTTTTTGTGACTTACTTTCTGAAAATGGATTTTGAATTTATATGCATTTTTTTAACAATACTTATTTACCATATTTGTGATTTTTGCAGGGGTTCAAACCAGTGAATAAAAAAAAGTTTTCTCTTCACAGAGAACTTGATATTCTACTATTATTTTCAGAATCATTGTGATAAAAACCTTACCTGGAAAGAGTAATACAAAAGAGAACTCGAAGTTCTCAAAGGATCGTGCAAAATCGATAGCAATCCTCATTAAAACAAGCCACCGAAGGTTCTGATATTTGGCTTCTGATCTCTCTTAAGACAGTGGTTTTCAAAGTTTGGTGTTTGTCAAAATCACCTGGAGAACTAACAGAGACGACAGAAGCTCAGAATCGTTTCATAGGGAAGGCCTGGGTCTCTGCATCTTCACCTCACTCTCCAGCAATGGTCTCCAAACCAGGCTGATCAGAGTTATCTGGGAAGTTCTGAAAAACAAGAACAACACACCCCCAAAATGTGTATAAATTCACACATTTTTGTGAATCTATATGCATTTTAACACTTATTGAGTCATGCAATTATTTATGCGATCTAGTTCTGGATACTTTGAAATCTTTCTTAAGATTTTTTTTTTTTTTTTAATTCTGCCTGAATACACTTACGGTGTTTGTCATCTCTGGCATGCACGTTAGTCACTTAGTCATGCCCAGCTCTTTGGGACCCCATAGAGTGTAGCCCACCAGGCCTCTCTTCTTTACCAACAAAAGTCCGTCTAGTCAAAGCTGTGGCCTTTCCAGTGGTCATATGTGGATGTGAGAGCTGGACTATAAAGAAAGCTGAGCGCCGAAGAACTGATCTCTAGTTCTGGATACTTTGAAATCTTTCTTAAGATTTTTTTTTTTTTTTTAATTCTGCCTGAATACACTTAAGGTGTTTGTCATCTCTGGCGTGCACGTTAGTCACTTAGTCATGCCCAGCTCTTTGGGACCCCATAGAGTGTAGCCCACCAGGCTTCTCTTCTTTACCAACAAAAGTCCGTCTAGTCAAAGCTTTGGCCTTTCCAGTGGTCATGTGTGGATGTGAGAGCTGGACTATAAAGAAACCTGAGCGCCGAAGAACTGATGCTTTTGAACTGTGGTGTTGGAGAAGATTCTTGAGAGTCCCTTGGACTGCAAGGAGATCCAACCAGTCCATCCTAAAAGAAATCAGTCCTGAATATTCATTGAAAGGGCTGATGCTAAAGCTGAAACTTCAATACTTTGGCCACCTGATGCAAACAGCTGACTCATTAGAAAAGACCCTGATGCTGGGAAAGATTGAAGGCAGAAGGGGACGACAGAGAGAGGATGAGATGGTTGGATGGCATTACTGACTCGATGGACGTGAGTTTGAGTAAGCTCTGGGAGTTGGTGATGGACAGGGAGGCCTGGCGTGCTGCAGTCCATGGGGTCAAAAGAGTCGGAGGCGACTGAGAGGCTGAACTGACACTTAAGGTAGAGCTTCCCAAGTGGCACTAGTGGTAAAGAACACACCTGCCAATGCAGGAGGCATAAAAGGCATGGATTCAGTCCCTGGGTCAAGAAGATCCACTGGAGAAGGAAATGGCAACCCACTCCAGTATTCTTGTTTGGGAAATCCCATGGACAGAGAAGCCTGGAGGGCTAGAGTCCATGGGGTTGCAAAGAGTCAGACACGACTGAAATGACTTAGCTTGCACACACACACTTCAGGTAAGGGATATACCCCAATCAGGAGGGATATTTTTAATTGGTTCCTAGCATCTGAAAATCAAGTTTTCAAATATGTTTCCAAAGCCAGTCCTGACTCCTGTGATACTGTTTCATGAACCAGGGAAAGCGCCCCTTCCCAGGGGCAACTGTAGCCCTGCCTGAGGGCACCTGTCTTGGTAAGTGAACTGCAGACTGAACTGCAATCCCACCTGGCTCCTGGATGGAGGCCTTCCCGAAAATGAGCAAGTTGAACAAATAAAGCAGAGGTCTTGCCTGCTTCCCTTCCTCTCCTCCGGCTCTCCACACCTCACCTGACCTGACCTGACCTGCCCACCCAGGCCTTCACCCTGACCTGATCAGGTTCTGTCTACACGCTATGGGCCTCTCGACTCATCCTGTGACTTAGAGAGTCCTGCTGATGCTCAGGATCTGACAACGGGCCTCTGAACACGGGCTCCTTTTTAAAATGCCCTTGCTCTTTTAACTGGGCCTGTGCCTTGCAATGATCAGTCACCATCTCCGGGTCTTTCGTTCTGCCCAAGGTCAGGACTTCTCCATGAGCAGATGTCTTGGTGATGCCAACCTTCCTGTCTGAATTTCTGATTCTCTCCCCTGCTCTGCATCTCATGATGCCATACTAATGACTTAGAATTCCTCCTGCTTCATCTCACAACTAGACCGCCTGGAGTGAAGTCCTCTCTTCCCATGACCCCTTAGCCATGTGCTTTGTCCCCCAGAACAAGCCTGCTTGCTTCTGAATCACTTGTTGGGGTCTTAGTTGCTGAGCATATTTCTAGGAGGCAGCCCATTCTCCACAAGGCCTGCTCTGAATTCCAAGATCCCAGCACAGGCTTAGTAGTAAAACCTGCCTGCCAATGCAGAAGACATGAGATACAGGTTCAGTCCCTGAGTTGGGAAGATACCCTGGAGGAGGGCATGGCAACCAGAATTTAATCTAGTATTCTTGCCAGGAGAATCCCATGGATGGAGGAGCCTGGCGGGCTACATTTCATAGGGTCACAAAGAGCTGGACACGACTGAAGCGACTTAGGATGCACGCTTGCATAGTCCAGGACAGATGGTGACCAGTCTTCTAGGCTCTCTATAACCACGTGTGCAATGATTATGTATGGATGTGAGAGTTGGACTATGAAGAAAGCTGAGCGCCCAAGTATTGATGCTTTTGAACTGTGGTGTTGGAGAAGACTCTTGACAGTCCCTTGGATTCCAAGGAGGTCCAACCACTCCATCCTAAAGGAGACAGTCCTGGGTGTTCAATTCAAGGATTGAAACTCCAGTACCTTGACCACTTCATGAGAAGAGTTGACTCATTGGAAAAGACCCTGATGCTGGGAGGGATTGGGGGCAGGAGAAGGGGATGACAGAGGATGAGATGGCTGGATGACATCACCGATGGCGCATGAGTTTGGGTGAACTCTGGGAGTTGGTGATGGACAGGGAGGCCTGGCGTGCTGCTTTCATGGGGTTGTAAACAGTTGGACAGGACTGAGCGACTGAAATGAACTGAACTGAACTGAACTGGCTCATCCATTATCAGAAAAACTAAACAGAAGGGAACACCATTGATAAGAACAATCACTTGGTGGAGCCTGGGTCAAGTGTCTCAGAAGGTCAATCCTGTGAGTGAGGAGGGTGTAGGTGAAGCAGGCACTGTTCCAGGTGGGGATGTTCAGACAGCAAAAGAAGAGTCACCTGAGTGGCCTGCCAATACAGAGGGCTGCAAAATATATGTGTATACCTATACATCTATACACACACATAATATATATATATATTCATGTAAATACACATATATTCATAGTCTGTTGCTTTTTCACAGCATCTTCTCTTTTAAAGACAGCACTAAAAAATTACATGTAATCATCAACCATATATAAAAAAGTATTTTTTAAGTTAATAAGTGTTTACTATAAGAATTTCATTTGGCACTGAGTATTCAAAGTATGAAAAGTGTGCATTATGTCTAAGATTAGAATTGATCTTTTGGGAGGTTATATTTATTTTTTTCTTTTA
Organism: Oreotragus oreotragus; assembly: GCA_006410675.1. Taxonomy (NCBI): domain Eukaryota; kingdom Metazoa; phylum Chordata; class Mammalia; order Artiodactyla; family Bovidae; genus Oreotragus; species Oreotragus oreotragus. Next base: position 150,380 of record SJYX01021301.1, on the reverse strand, counting down.
GTCAAAGGAATGTTTAAAATAAGTTGACCTTCAAGAGGATGCCATGTCTCATTGAAAACTGAATGACTTTTTTGAAAAACATGTTTTCCCCAAAGCAGTATAATACCTGTCTAAAAAATAACACAAAATCAGAGTAACCATTTAATAACCAAATTTTTAAAATATCTTTTATCGTGGACAGTTTTAACAAGCATGCTAATGATACTTCTCGTTAATGTTAAATGCATATATGCAGAAAGAAAAAATTCATCAACTTGAAAGATAATTAAAAGTACCAAACAAAATCAAGACAGTTCTTAAAATATATTTTAAATCCTTCTCATTAATCAGTTGTTTTTCAAATGTAAATCATCCAAGGAACATTTGATTGACTGCTGTTTTCAAGATTGTTGACATTATCCTGGTTCATTACTTTAGGTTTCCCTGCAAGCAGAGTCCAAAACAAGACGGAAATGCAGGTAGTTAAGTGAGAAGTGTGTATGTGTGTGGCAAGAATGGGTCAGGACAGGGTTAAAAGTGAAAAACTCTCATGGCCAATGAAGCTCATTGTTGTAGTTCGTAGGAGTTGTTCCTTCCCACATCTGAGAAAAGTACATAATGAAATCCACAAGTATCTTTCTAAAATACTGATGGCTAGGATATTTATTTACTAGCTCTTGGCCCTCATTTGATTGTTGCCACTAGAATTACTATCTTCTACAGGGGTGGAGCTTGATAGGCTTTAAGAGTGCAGTGAGTTTGTTCCAGGTATCAGGAAAGAACCCTAGAGCAAATGCAGAACAGCAAGCAATAGTCACTCCAGGGAACAAACGGGCAATGCAAAGGGAGCTTGAAGCCACATAAAACTTTTCACTACCTCTCACTGAAATCAGTTGTAAGCTAAGGGGATGTAATTCAGGCATTGGAGGGATCTGACAGTCCTGAAAGCATAAAAACAACCAAAATGCATTCACTGCCAGAAGCAATTACAGAAGATACTGGCTTTTAAATGAAGAATTACAAAAGGAGTGAATCACGTAAAATAGATGCAATAAAGAGTAAAAAAAACTGGTTGGCTTGGTGGGAAGTTATTAGTTACTTGTTAACAAGTATATTAACTTCTTATTGCTGCTGTAACAAATTACTACAAATTTTGGTTCAGTTCAGTCGCTCAGTCAGTCGTGTCCGACTCTTTGCGACTCCATGAATCGCAGCATGCCAGGCCTGCCTGTTCGTCACCAACTCCTGGAGTTGACTCAGACTCACATCCATCGAGTCCGTGATGCCATCCAGCCATCTCATCCTCTGTCGTCCCCTTCTCCTCCTGCCCCCAATCCCTCCCAGCATCAGAGTCTTTTCCAATGAGTCAACTCTTCGCATGAGGTGGCCAAATACTGGAGTATCAGCTTCAGCATCATTCCTTCCAAAGAAATCCCAGGGCTGATCTCCTTCAGAATGGACTGGTTGGATCTCCTTGCAGTCCAAGGGACTCTCAAGAGTCTTCTCCAACACCACAGTTCAAAAGCATCAATTCTTCGGTGCTCAGCTTTCTTCACTGTCCAATTTAGTGGCTTACAACAAGACAAATATATTATGCCACATTTCCGGAAGCTAGAAGTCCAAACTCAATTTCACCTGGCCTAAGCTCATCGTGTTGACAAGGATGGTTTCTTTTGGAGGCTTTAAGAGAACCTGTTTCTTTGCATTTTTCAGCATCTAGATTTTGTCTTTATTCCTTGGTTTATGCCCCTGTCTCCTCCCCCGCAACCCATCTTTCAATCCAACCATTGTGGCATCTTCTTTCCAGACTTCTTATTCCATTCTTATATCTTCTCTCTCTAACATTACTGTCTATGTCCATCTGGATCATCCAAGATAATCTCCTCATTTTAAGACTGTTGGCTTAATCACATCTGAAAAATCCCCTTTTCCACATAAGGTAAAATACAGGTTCCTGGGATAAGGGTGTGGAGATAATTTAGAGGCAGTTATTCAGCCTATAATATCTGATAAGCTTTGAAGCAAAAATATAATTTCAGGACTTTGCCAGAAATTTAGCTACTTTTAAATACCCTGATGGTCTATGAAACTTACATGTAATCCTACCTACTTACCAAAGTTCTTATTCAATACAAATTTTTCATGAAGTACAAACATCTTGAAAACACAAATGTGAAGCAAAATATAAATAAATTACTCCAGACCCACTGAATGATTCTCTCTGGGAGAAATAGTTGCTTGTATTCGTTCAAATGTAAGCTTGTGCATGAATAATTAGGCTGAATATTCTTTAACAAACTCTTCAAAATACATCATTCTTTTTGAGTTGATATGTAACAACTGCTTAGAGTTACATATTCCCTCATCCACTTAGGATAAAATGTTTCCTGTTTGCTATCAGTTCAGTTCAGTTCAGTTCAGTCACTTAGTCCTGTCTGACTCTTTGCGACCCCATGAATCACAGCACACCAGGCTTCCCTGTCTTTCACCAACTCCTTTCCCTTGGTATCTCTAATTTTCTTGAAGAGATCTCGTCTTTCCCATTCTGCTGTTTTCCTCTATTTCTAGCTTTGATTGTAGTAATGCTTTCTGAGGCCCACTTGACTTCACATTCCAAGATGTCTGGCTCTAGATTTGTGATTACATATCATCATGATTATCTGGGTCATGAAGATCCTGTTTGCTATAGTGAATGCTAATGCCATTTATGTATTACAACGACCTACAGTCCAAAGGGTCACAAAGAGTCAGGCACAACTGGATTACTAAGCATGTACGCACTCTGCTGCCTCATTTTGGAGTAAAATGATAGTTGGAAAATATCTGTAAACTAAACATTTTGGAAAAGCTCTTTCTCTCAGGCAGGGTAAAGCAGCCTTAGATGCCAGAAATATATTTCAGTTCTATGTCTAATTACCATAGTAAATGTCAGGAAAGAGTGGCTTTAAGTATATTTTCATAAAAAGGGTATAATGTGAAGTGGATCTCATTATCTTGACTAAAGGGTGCTTTTTGTAGTAGTTTCAATAACTCAAAGCCAAGCTATCTTTCAGTGATTTATAATTCCGATTACCAGGACATTCTGCTTGATGAGCCAGCCATTTCATCAGATAGAAAGTTCTCAGTTGTGCAATTCTATATCAAACCTGTTTGCAGAAAAATTAAAGAAAGCATTCCAAATCTTTCAAAAAGCATAATACTAAATCTATAGTTGCAACCTCCCCTCTCAGCAGATTTAAAGGTTACAATTCAGTTCAGTTCAGTTCAGTCGCTCAGTCGTGTCCGACTCTTTGTGACCCCATGAATCGCAGCATGCCAGGCCTCCCTGTCCATCACCAACTCCCGGAGTTCACTCAGACTCACGTCCATTGAATCAGTGATGCCATCCAGGCATCTCATCCTCGGTCGTTCCCTTCTCCTCCTGCCTCCAATCCCTCCCAGCATCAGAGTCTTTTCCAGTGAGTCAACTCTTCACATGAGGTGGCCAAAGTACTGGAGTTTCAGCTTTAGCATCATTCCCTTCAAAGAAATCTCAGGGTTGATCTCCTTCAGAATGGACTGGTTGGATCTCCTTGCAGACCAAGGGACTCTCAAGAGTTTTCTCCAACACCACAGTTCAAAAGCATCAATTCTTCGGTGCTCAGCCTTCTTCACAGTCCAACTCTCACATACATACATGACCACAGGAAAAAACATAGCCTTGACTAGACGCACCTTTGTTGGCAAAGTAAGGTCTCTGCTTTTGAATATGCTATCTAGATTGGTCATAACTTTTCTTCCAAGGAGTAAGCATCTTTTAATTTCATGGCTGCAGTCACCATCTGCAGTGATTTTGGAGCTCGAAAAAATGAAGTCTGACAAGGTTACAATTAGAATTTCCAAAATAAAATGCTAATATCTTATCTTTCAACAAACGCATGTAGCACATACACATACTCAAACAAAAGCACATGATTATTCCTCCAACCATTAAATATTATTAAAGAAATAATATTATCCAGAACATTCCCATAAAACTATTACTGAAAATAACCTTACAATAGCAGATAAAAGAGCAAAACCCTATTGAATCAAAGTTATGCAAATAAATAATAGCTAAAATATTTTTTGGTAAAAAGACACTCTACTTCTGAAAATCCCCAAGATTAAATTTAAAGATATGATTATTCATAAATTTAAATTTTTATTAATACAAAATTGTACACATGCCATAAGGAACTGAATTTTAACAAACTGAGCACATCACCTAGATTAGGCACTAGCAGCCTAGAAGTTTCTTAGTGCTTCTTTTCAGTCACAACCCCCCAGGTTAACCAGTTCCAGACCTTTAACATTATAAATAATTTTCTTCTTTTTGTTTTTTATTTAAATAAAACTCTTTAAAAGGTAATCCTGTGACTGGATTCATAGCCTTTCATTATGTTCCTGGTTAGTTGAAAGTTTCTGTCTTCTGTGTCTGTAACAGAAGATGTTACTCATTCAAGGAATATTGCTTTTGTGATAGAGAATATAATCACTGAGTAAAAGAAAAGTGTCTTTATTATAATAAACATTAAAAAAAACAAACCTCCAAAGTAATCAAATTGTTGCAGGAAGGGGGACTCTTGGGGGATCAGAGAGTGGGCTCTTGTCTAATACTCAGAAACAGATTATTTGAGGAGACACACTGACAAAGCAAAAGACTTTATTGGGAAAGTGGATGGTGGATGTCTGAGTTAGGGAACCCAAGAGAACTACTCTGCCAAGTGGTTCACAGTATCAGGTTTTATGGTAATAGGGTTAGTTTCCAGGTTGTCTCGTGTCAGTCATCTTGCTGAGCCCATATTTGGTCTGACTCAGAGTCCTTTTTGGCACTTCACTGGTGGCTCAGAGGTTAAAGCGTCTGCCTCCAACGCGGGAGACCTGGGTTCGATCCCTGGGTTGGGAAGATCCCCTGGAAAAGGAAATGGCAATCTACTCCAGTGTTCTTGCCTGGAGAATCCCATGGACGGAGAAGCTTCGTAGATTACAGTCCACGGGGTCACAAAGAGTCGGACATGACTGAGTGACTTTACCTTACCAGGGTCCTTTTTAGGGCTTCCCAGGTGGCAGTAGAGGTAAAGAACCTGCCTACCAGTGCAGAATACACAGGGATCCCTGGGTCTGGACGATACCCTGGAGCAGTGCACGGAAACCCACTTCAGTATTCTGGCCTGGAAAGTCCCATGGGCAGAGATGCCTGGAGAGCTGTAGTCCATGAGGTCAAAAGACCTGGACAGGACGGAGTTGAGCACTCACAACACAGCACAGCAGGGTCCTTCCTGGTGGTTCATGTATCTCTCAGCCAAGATAGACTCCAGCAGGGATTCTGGGAGGTTGATAGACATATTATGGGCTGGTGTCTTCTTCCTCTTTTTTTGGCCCCTTCTGAGTTTTCCTGGTAAGTTTTCAGTAGCAGCACCATGTTCCTTGTCAGGATTTCTTGTTATGAGATAACTCATAGTTATCATCATGGTGCCTGGCCATGGGAGGTGGTTTTAATCAATGTTTCCCTAACAAAATGATACGTTTCATATATGTAAACTAATTGTTAATTTAATATATAATTGTAACCTACAGGATGTTAGGGATATCACATGGATTACAAAGTTACATTCTCTAAAAATACATGCTGTAATCAAGAAGAAAAAATGTGCACATATGGTTTTAGGGATTTCAATATATTCAAGACAGCTGGGCTTTTAGAAAACTATTCAATCTAATTTTAAGGGATTTTTGAAGAATAGTATTCTTTTTAATCTTCTCCTCAAAAAAGCTGAGTGCCAAAAAATTGATGTTTTTGAACTGTGGTGTTTGAGAAGACTCTTGAGAGTCCCTTGGACTTCATGGCGATCCAACCAGTCAATCCTAAAGGAGATCAGTCCTGAATATTCACTGGAAGGACTGATGCTAAAGCTGAAATTCCAATACTTTGGCCACCTGATGTGATGAACTGACTCATTGGAGAAGACCCTGATGCTGGGGAAGATCGAAGGCTGGAGGAGAAGGGGATGACAGAGGATGAGATGGTTGGATGGCACCATTGACTTGATGGACATGAGTTAGAATAAACTCCAGGAGTTGGTAATGGATAGGGACGCCTGTTATCCTGCAGTCCATGGGATCACAAAGGGTTGGACATGATTGAGCAACTGTACTGAACTGAGTTGAGTCCTAAGCATTCAATAAATGCCTGTCAAAAGACCCCCAAATGCTTTAAGTGAGCCTGGAGTAGTTCCAAAATATTTTTTAAGAACAGCATATTAATCAATATTGAAGATATTTTAGCATATTTTTATTAAAGGATTTCTTGGAGCCTGACCCCTAATTGGCAATTTTTTTTTCCTAAAACACTATGTCAATAATGATACATGCAGTTTTTCTGCACTTTGTCATATAGGAACACACATGAGGTATGTGTTACTATATCTATGTACTATAATACATAAATAAAGCTCGGTATACCTGGGATGAATCAACTCTGGCTTTCTCAGGTATCACCCAGGAACACTGAGAACAAAGGAGATAAATAATTCTGGCACAACTGTCATCAACTGGAGGGTACTCTGATGTCCTCTTGAATATCCACTGTGAAACTCTAGGCTGAAGCCTTGCTACTCAGTATGGTCTGGAGAAAGGTGAGCTTTGCAATCACTTGGAAACTTGGTAAAATTTGGAAATTCAAGTCTCACCCCATTCATGCATTTTAACAAGGTTTTGGTTGATCCATTTAAATATTACAATTTTACGAGTGTTGCTGTAAAGAAAGTAAGAGCACTGACTATAAGCTTTGGTGTGAAATGGGAGATTAGGATACATATATTTCTTTAGTAGAATGAAATATTTATGATAAGAGGACATGGATGTTTTATTTGCATCTTTGTATAAATATTTTTACTATGAAATAGAATCATCTTTATTCAAACCGACCATTTCTCAGAAATGGTTTCATAGTGGAATATATATACCTCTCTTTTTCTCCTTTCTGATTTATCTGTGAACTAGGCATTAATTTAGTTATTGAAAAACCATTTATCTATTTTCCTATTAAAAACATATTTAAAGAGGGAAATTAGGTTTAAAAGTCATATTCGGTTATTCTCTGACTCTCTGTAGTTTCACACAAAGATTTTTTTTTTTTCCTTTTGTTTTTCGGACTCTATCTCTTTCCAATTCATGGTCATGTTTCGCAGTGTACCAAAGGCAAAGAGGAAACTCTATATCTTTTGTCTTTGGAGAGATTCTTAGGTAGAGTTGTGAAAGGAAATGTGTGTGTTTTTTTTTTTTTCCTTTTGTTTTTCGGACTCTATCTCTTTCCAATTCATGGTCATGTTTCGCAGTGTACCAAAGGCAAAGAGGAAACTCTATATCTTTTGTCTTTGGAGAGATTCTTAGGTAGAGTTGTGAAAGGAAATGTGTGTGTTGCAAACAAAGTAAGTTTGCCTATTTTATGAAAGTCAATATTTCAGATGTATTTGCCAATAGACCCCAGGGCACTGTTTAGCAGAGTTGCAGTTCATCTCATGGAAGTTTTGCACCCCACTGCTTCCAATGAATCTGAAACATCTGATGTTCCCCACTGGTTAGCAGATTTCTGTATTGAGATTCTGTTCTGTTGCTTCATAGAAGTACTTATATGTTGCCTTTAACTTTTTAGCCAATGAATTCTCAAAAATATAAATTCAGCAATGTATGGTACCTAGACTCCTAGTGATTATGAAAATATGGAGTTTAATGACTTATTTTTATGTTGCACCATTCCAGGGCCATTATTTCTGTAGAAATAATGTTTGTGTTAATTCTGATTTAGTCATAAATGTCCAATACACGAGCTCTCTTTTTTTATTTTAATCTTGACTACTGACACTTTCTTGAAATTGCATACTTTTTTCCCCAAAGTACATATTATAAAGAAAAATCTCCACAAAACATATGGTTGAAAGAAAATAAAAGTACAAAAGTGATCTCTTTCAGAAAGTTATTTAAAATCTCTTCATCATATTTTTTTCTAAGTAAAAGTTTTCTGACAAATTAATAGCAATTGTGTTTATGTCTGTATTTAACTATTGAAGTAACTATATATTCGGTGAGATAGCTCTTTTAAAAATATTGAGGCACTTTGTACTATATGGAGATTTTCACGCTACATTTTTAAAATTTAGGTTTTAGAGCTCTGACGTTGTAATCCATATTTAGAAAAAATATACATTTTCCATTTATGCAAAGAGAAAGTATATAACAAGCCATAAAATAGGATTATAGTTAGCTATACATTGAGCTAAACACAACACACATATGTGTGTAATCATATAATAATGCATATATATCATATGCATAATCATGTGTGTACCTGTGTTCATGCCAAACTTTTATAAGTGATTGAACAGACAGAATCCTATTTGGCAATACATTTTTCTTATCATTTTCACCATTTAGGTGGCCTAAGTTAGCCTGTTTGTTTTTGTTTTGTTTTTTTTCATGGAAGTTTATTATTATGTTAGGAAAAAGACCAACTTGGCACAATAATTTCAAATAATTTTATAATTTTCTTAGTTACTAGCACACAGGAGGTATATCTCCAAGACAAAATGTTTGAATATATGTTCAAATACTCATCAATTTTGATAGTGCCTTGCTTGATTTTATTGAGATATTCTCTCATTATCTATGATAAGAAAAATAAGGGTAATTGAGTTGATGTTTCTTGTTATCAGAAATAGGGTCAGGATATATATTCTGACTTAGATACATCTTAATAGATTTACTGGCCCAGAGAATGTATGAGCTATTTTATTCTGTAAAGAAATAATTCATCTAGATGATCATACAAGAGGTTAAAAGATGGTATATGAAATACAGACTAATGCAAAATATTCTGGTTAAAAGTCATATTATACTCAAATGAAATATTTAATATTTCACAAAATCAGAAATGTTAACATAAGGACTGTTCATGAATATGAGATTCATTTAGAAATAGGAATAATACAATATAGTGGGCAGAATTAGAGCTTCAGAAAAACCAGACTAGAAAGAGACACATGTACCCCAATGTTCATTGCAGCACTGTTTATAATAGCCAGGACATGGAAACAACCTAGATGTCCATCAGCGGATGAATGGATAAGAAAGCTGTGGTACATATACACAATGGAGTATTACTCAGCCATTAAAAAGAATACATTTGAATCAGTTCTAATAAGATGGATGAAACTGGAACTGATTATACAGAGTGAAGTAAGCCAGAAAGAAAAACACCAATACAGTATACTAACACATATATATGGAATTTAGAAAGATGGTAATGAGGACCCTGTATGCAAGACAGCAAAAGAGACACAGATGTGTAGAGCGGACTTTTGGACTCTGAGGGAGAAGGAGAGGGAGAGGGAGAGGGTGGGATGATTTGGGAGAATAGCATTGAAATATGTATACTATCATGTAAGAAATGAATTGCCAGTCTATGTTCAATGCAGGATGCAGGATGCTTGGGGCTGGTGTATGGGGATGATCCAGAGGGATGATGTGGGGTGGGAGGTGGGAGGGGGGTTCATGTTTGGGAGTTCGTGTACACCCGTGGCAGATTCATGTCAATGTATGTCAAAACCAATAGAGTACTGTAAAGTAAAATAAAGTAAAATGGAAGTTCTAAAATAAATAAATAAATAAAAAGGCAACCCACTCCAGTATTCTTGCCTGGAGAATCCCATGGGCAGAGGAGCTTGGTGGGCTACACAGTCCATGGAGTCACAAAGAGTCAGACATGACTGAGTGAGTAACACACACACACACACACACACGTGTGTATACACACATACAAATCAATATAAAAGTATTTATAGTTTTAACTTCAAGTTTTAAAAATTAGCCTTTTGCCCATTTTTGAAAAGTAAAGTCTACAAATAGATATTTGTATTTTTTAATTTGTTATTGTTGTTTCATTGCTGTCATGTCTGACTCTTTTGTGACTCCATGAACTTTAGCCCACCAGGCTCTTCTGTCCATAGGATTTTTCAGGCAAGATTACTAGAATGGGTTGTCATTTCCTCCTCCAAGGGATCTTCGTGACCCAGGGATCAAACCCACATCTCCAGTTCTGAACTGCAAGCAGATTCTTTACCTCTGAGCCACCAGGGAAATTCTTTTAATTTCCATTCCCTGCTAGTGAACTTCACCATGTCCTTGCTGTTAATGTATTGGCTGGAAATGGGATAAAGAAAAGTTAGTATTCTGAGAGCAGTCCTGCTGCTCTGCCCCTCCTTGCTAGAGACAGGGTCACCCTGGTCTTGAGGGGAGCTAAGTGTGATAAAAATTCAGTTCCTTTCAAAGTCATACTGAGGGAAACAGCACCTATTTTAAAAGCTCATCTTCAGTCTGAAGTAAATAATTAATAGAAAGAAACATGTTGGATTTTTAGACAAAGAATGCCTAAAGGATCTTTTGTCCTCTGAAACCTCTTAAGAGTTAGAAAGGTGGTCTGGCAAGGGGGCCGGGGGTTTTGTGACTTGTCTTACTGGGACATGAGTTGCTGAAGCTATGGACACTCCTTGGTATCTTAGTCTTGAATGCTAAGGAAAGTTTAACCTCACTAGGTTCAGTTCAGTTTTTGCCCAGCCAATAATGCAGAGGGAAAGAGGCAGACCACTGTCAGTTCTGCATGTGCCAGCCTGCCCCCACTCTCCAGCCTTCATGGGCTCAGGACACCGTCAGCCAACCTGGTACTACCCTCAGGTCCAGGATTCTGGACGCAAGATGATGTTACCTGAGCGGTGGAGCACCCTAGGTCCTGGCAGCTCTCCTCTTCCCCTAGGAGATGCCATTGCCATCAAGAGTTCTAAGGCAGGAGAGTGGAACTAGGTATTTTAGAACACACAAGCAGACTATAGAAAAATCATGTGCTATAAACATGCATGATGTTATCATTTATAAATTTCTCAAAATTTCTACAATCTGGCATGGTTTCACTATTTGTTTTTTTCCTTAGATACAGATTGGCCATCATCTAGTAACATAGCAGCTTCATTTAGACCCACACAAGGCTTTGTTGGAGGGCATGGTCTCCATCTGTGCTTTTCCCTATCTGAGTGCTGTGCTGTTTATATTTGTTAACATTCGAAGTCTACACATTACATCTACAATTCACAACACTATACATTTTATCTTGGTACACATTTACCTGCCAGAAAACTCTTATTTGATTATCATACCTAAGAATCTCACATATATTTTATTAATTTTAATAGTATGCCTTCAACTTTCTTTGACAGTCATTATATAAAATGTCTTACAGAATATTTCAGAAATATTTCAGAATGTAATCTTTCTAAATATACCTACATCCTGACAAAATATTCATCCAAGAATTTTTTTTTTAAATTCAATGCTAAAAAAGTGGTCTTTCTGTGAAAACATTCCTACTTTTTGTCAAAATAAATGTTACTGTTGCTGGTGGTGGTGTTCTATTTCCCTTTGAAAACAAACAAATCCATATATATGAATTATCTTTTTTTCTTCCTAATCTTTTGATGCTGTACTTCTTTAAACTTGAATCTGATTTTCTAATTTGATGTCATTTTATGACTTTACCATGAAAAATAGAAACAACTACTTAAGTTTTTGCAGATAGATTAAAAAAAAACAGCTTTTCACTTATTTTTGTAGGATTAAAGAGCACATACTTAAATTTGTTTGGGGTTCTATCATTTTACATGCTACTGCTGCTGCTAAGTCGCTTCAGTAGTGTCTGACTCTGTGTGAACCCATAGAAAGCAGCCCACCAGGTTCCCCTGTCCCTATGGTTATGTTCAAAATAGCAGTTTATCAAATTGTATTTCAATGTATTATATAGTGCCAACAAAAAACAACAATAATTTAATTGATCAAATTTGAAAAAATGATTGTGTTAAATGCAGACTAAAATTTGTGAATTGTCTTTAAGAAATAACTTGAGAATTAATAAAAATATTAACAAAATATTTTAGATTCAATTGTTCACACAAAGAAAAAGATGAGTAAAATTTGAATTTAACCTTTATTTTATTGAAACATTTTAACCCTCAATACAATAATTTTAATTTGCATCATTATATTCTAAATTTACTTATTTTAGGTATAGTTAAAAACAAGGCAATGATAGGAATAGTCTCATTTATCATGATAAAAAAGCTGAACATTTAAAAGACCCTTTCAACATTATTCTTGTATCTATTGACTCAAGAGAAAATAATTTATGACCTTTTAATTTAACACAATGACTTCCCAGAGTTTGCTAATAGAAAATGATATGACCTTTCAATTAATTGAACACATTGTTAAGAATGTAAATAAAATCCTTTACTGAACTTTAGTCATCTTGATTTTTTTTAATACCACAGTGATTTTAAAGAGATTGGAAATGACTGTTTCCTTTTATAGGTTGATTGTTTAACCATTCATTAAATCAGAAGTGTTTATTGTGTACCTACTTTGTGCCAAGAACTCTTCTAGATGCTGAGGATTCAGCACTCAATTGGAGAAACCACCACCCATTTAGATTATGAGGGAGTGATCAGAGGACATTCCCCTCATTTTAGCACCACTGGTGAATTAGGAGCTCTCTGGAAATGGTTTCCAATTGTTTTGGTCAAAGAAGTTGTATTCCCCAAGTAATGTGCCTTCTCCGGGCATCCTCATGTCAGAGCTATCCGGGGATCAGCTGCAGCCTCTGTTGCAACTGCATCAGTGTTCACTGTAAGGAAATCATCCTGTGCTGAATCCCATTCTTGCTTCTCTCACCTTTTTTTTTTTTTTTGATATATACCTGAAAGTCCAAAACACATCCCACAAGCAAATATCCACCTCAGAGTCTAATACCTAGGAAGCTGATTTAAAATGAAGTAAAATTTGCACTGGGTGAGGTGTAGATTTATTGAGGACTATTAAATCCTGGGTCTGGGTTAACCTGGATAACAGATCATGCAAAATGCAGATTAATTTTAATACCACTAAAAGGAGTACAATAAATTCTATAAATGCTAATGGATCTCTAAATCCTGGATCTCATCAGTGGTGGAGAGGTGAGAAAGATATTTTCTTTATGGAGCATCACTGACCTATATAATAAGCTCTTATTTACAGTAGACTTAATGGCTTTGGCAGTCCCATACAACTGACTCACATGAACTTTGTGTCTACTAAAATGTCACAATTTTTTAGTGAACAATTAGTAGTCCAAAAAACAACAAATAGTACAAAATAAAAGCTACATATATGGACACGCATAAGCAATGTATTAGTGTGTTTCAGAATGCAAATCCATGTGAACTGACATTTTCACCATAAAGAGGACAGTTTAACAGTGTCTCACATCATGTTTCGAGTTTCTAATGCTGTGTAACATATTATTAAAATTTTAGAAGCTTAAAACAATCCTCACTTATTGGCTCACATTTCTGCAGATCAGAATTCCTGATGGTCTCGAGTGGGTTCTCTTCGGTAGGGTTACAAAAGTCCTAAGTTGCTTGTCAGTCAGAAATGGTTCCTATCTGGGAACTGTGTGGAAGAATTCACTTCTTTTTTTGTTTGTTTGTTTGTTTGTTTTAAGAATTCACATCTAAGCACATTCAAATCATTGACCAAATTCAGTACCTGGAAGTGTAGGACTAAGGTCCCCATTTCTTTCTTACTGCCAGCCAGGGACTGTCTTGTATCATTTAGAATATGCCTGCATTTCTTGGCATGTGGCCCCCTCTATCTGCTAAGCCAGATATGTAACGCCCATTCCTCTCTGTCTCACCTTGGTTCAAATCTTTCTTACTTCCAGGAAAATTTCCGCTTTTAAAGGTTCATGTGATCAAATTAGGTCCATCTGGATACTCAGATCATGAAATGATATCTTATGATAGGCATAATCTCTACCCACACTTAAAGAGAAGTAGGTTATGCTAGGGTAGTGAATACTCATGACTATTAGACTTCTTGCTACCATATATCTTGTGTGCAGAAACATGTATATCTGAGCATATGTTTTCAAAGGGAAAAGAGACACTCATGGAGAATTTTCTTTCAATTTTCATGTTGATAGAACAATGCTGTATAGTATTGCTGTTTGGTTGCTAAGTCCTGTCCAACTTTTGGCAGCCCCATGGACTGGAGCCCTCCAGACACTTACATCCATGGAATTTTTCCAGGCAAGAATACTGGAGTGGGTTGCTACTTCTTTGTCCGCTACAGTATATCTAATTTTTTTAAAATTTATAGAATGAATAAATTTAATTTATGTCTATAATATTCTACTTGGACATAATTTTCTGAAAATGCATCAAAATGAATAAATGACTAGAGTTCAGTTTTCTTTTCTTCCTTTCTATGATGAAAGCTTCTGAAAATGTCAAATCTCCACCAAAGAAAAAGAGAGTAGGAATAAAATCATACCTTTAGGTATTTCTCATGATAGTTATTAGGTCAATATCAGCTAATATAAAAATATAATGGGCAAGGTTCTACTCATTATTTTAATCTAGAAAGTTAACAAATTCCTGACAGACACACACATACACATACAAACTATATTGTATATTATAGTGTAAATTATAGTGTAAACCAGATATATCTTTTCTCTGATGCTCCGTTAGTTCTAGCACATTGAAATAATATATGTAACATGTTTTCCAAAGGGGAAAAGAAAATGCTTGATGCCATTTTTTACCTGTGTGCGCTGAACTATTTTTTATATTTGGTTGGCTTAACACTGGGACAGCAGTTTCTGTAGAATGTTTCTGCTTTCTCTCCTTTTACATTAGAAAATGCTATTGCAGTTATACATCTGTTGTGTCACACCCGAGTTTGCTTGAGTTATGACTGAGAATATTTTTCTAAAGCAGTTCACACATGTCATATTTTATAAATCCTCAGTTCCAGAAAACTGAAAGGCTTTGCACTCCGTGGAACATAACATTTTATTATTAACTCTCTTACAATACTTGAAAACAATTTTGGGATAGTATCAAGCTTGGATTTATCTTTGTTTTTCCTTATTACAAAATAATATGTATTTATTTAAATATTATTACACTTTAAACATCTAGTTCATCTCCATATAATACAAACTCTTTTTATATAGCATATGCCAAATTAGCTCCAATGAGTTCATTGAGCATTTAGTTTTACATTCTGTTTATTCATTCAAGACAATTAACTGATTTATTAATGTAAAATTAAGAAAGGCTTCCTTTATAGCTCAGTTGGTAAAGAATCCGCTTGCAATTCAGGAGACCTTGGTTCTATTCCTGGGTTGGAGAGATCTGCTGGAGAAGGAATAGGCTACCCACTCCAGTATTCTTAGGCTTCCCTTGTGGCTCAGCTGGTAAAGAATCTGCCTGCAATGCAGGAGACCTGGGCTTGATCCCTGGGTTGGGGAGATACCCTGGAGAAGGTAAAGGCTACCCACTCCAGTATTCTGGCCTGGAGAATTCCATGGACTACAGTCCCTGGGGTTGCAAAAGGTCAGACATGACTGAGTGACTTTCACTTCAAACTTCACCTTCACTTCAATAAAGAAAAATTGTTTTCTTTATTTTAAATATTTTCAAGGTAATTAGATATTATAGTACAATATTAATTAATTAGAAATTAACTACAAATTTAGTAAGAATTTTTATGTCAGGTTTTTTTTTTTTCCCTAAGAAATTTAATTTTTATTATTATTATTTTTAAATTTTTTATTTTTACTTTATTTTACTTTACAGTACTCTATTGGTTTTGGCATACATTGACATGAATCCACCACGGCTGTACATGAACTCCCCAACATGAACCCCCCCTCCCACCTCCCACCCCACATCATCCCTCCGGATCATCCCCATACACCAGCCCCAAGCATCCTGCATCCTGCATTGAACATAGACTGGCGATTCATTTCTTACATGATAGTATACATATTTCAATGCTATTCTCCCAAATCATCCCACCCTCTCCCTCAGCAATCCCACCGCTGGGCATACACACCGAGGAAACCAGAATAGAAAGAGACACATGTACCCCGATGTTCATCGCAGCACTGTTTATAATAGCCAGGACATGAAAAGAACCTAGATGTCCATCAGCGGATGAATGGATCAGAAAGCTGTGGTACATATACACAATGAAGTATTACTCAGCCATTAAAAAGAATACATTTGAATCATTTCTAATAAGATGGATGAAACTGGAACCGATTATACAGAGTGAAGTAAGCCAGAAAGAAAAACACCAATACAGTATACTAACACATATATATGGAATTTAGAAAGATGGTAATGAGGACCCTGTATGCAAGACAGCAAAAGAGACACAGATGTGTAGAGCAGACTTTTGGACTCTGAAGAAATTTAATTTTATTAAATAGAATTGGCATGCGATTAGATCACAATATACTTATTGATAATTCAACAGCAAAACATCTAATGCTCTACTGTGTGACATATTATTATGGCCTTAAAAGTTATAGTAATGGGTAACATTCGGTGAATAATTTCTATGAACCTAGCAATCTGCTAATTATTTTGCATAAATTTTCTCTAACCTTTGTTACACTTCTGCAAAGTAGACATTTTATGTGTGTGCTCAGTCATTCAGTTGTGTCTGACTCTTTGCAACCCCACGGACTGTAGACCGCCTGGCTCCTCTGTCCATGGGATTCTGCAGCAAGAGTACTGGAGTGGGTTGCCAGTTTCTTCTCCAGGGGAACTTCCTGACCCAGGGGTTGGACACGTGTCTCTTGTGTCTCCTTCATTATCAGCCCTAATTCATACCTGGGAAAAAAATGAAGCTGAGAGTAGTTAAGGAACTTGTCCAAAGTCACAGAGAGTAAGAGACACAACCCACTGATTACAAAGCATGTTTTTTCCACAATGCTTTTGGCTAGGGCCTTTGTGAAGTAGCCAAGTGCTCAGTCTCTGCAAGCAGAATGCCCAGGTTTATTTATTCATGGCTCCTTCATTCTGTGGCCCTTGTATTTGGAAAATAAATCGCATCAGGCTGCTTTAAACTCTGCAGGTCTTTGACATGGAGTGGTAGCATCTTCAGTCAGAATCTGAGGTTCTAGTCCTAATTAGCTAACATTAGGTAAAAACTTAATCTAAAGTGCAGTGTCATCATCAATTTAAAAATAATTTTATAAAATGCTACATACATGTAAACTATGGTGATGATGATGATGCAATGATAATCTCGCATTCTGCAATATATGTATTATCTGGAATTGATTGGTTCTATTCTTAGGAAACCATTCTAACAAGAAACAGAGTTTTTCTTGGAGTAATACACTTTGATGAAGTTTCAAATAATTCTGTCTTTGAGTACTCACAAATTCTGAACATCTGACTTATTTTCACTTTATCTTTTTCTGCAAGCTTATTCATGTGAGGAAAATTGATGGTGATAAGACCGCCAAAGCAACCTGTGTATGAAGAACTGAAGAAAACCAGTTGTGCACCAGATGGTCATGAGAACTCCTTCAAGGGCATGTTTGAAGCATGATTTGAATCAATATGATGGAGCTGTCAATATTAGAGCAGCCCAGACTCAAGTGCCCATGCAGCAATGCATGAAGGCACGTCTCAGTCAGAACAAAATGCTGTTAGGTGGCAAAGAGACAGAACTATCAACAACAAACTGTGCAAGTGGCAGCCAGTCATTAAAGCTGCCATAATTTATATGTATAATCAATGTTGTGGAAACTTCAGTTTATTCATTAGGCCATTTGAATTTCTAGCCCAGGTTTTTGCATTGGGTGCAATTCGGTGGCATTAAAGGAAATATGTATTCTTCAGTCATTGTTTCAAAAAGAAAAAAAAAAAAAAAACTTTGTCATTGGGTATGTCCTGTTATTCCTCTGAACTCCTAAAATGCAGGGAGGGTACTGTGTTTGTATTGTTTTAATACTTAGCATGTGTAAAAATTCATACTAATTACAAGTAAAAAGGACTATGAAATATTTCTGAAATTTATTCTCTCATTCAATCATACTTTTTGAGCAACTACCATATGCCAGACTGTGGTGATAAAATAACAGACAAGACACATATAGCATTTTCTTTATTGTTTTAAAAGAATAACAAGAAAAATGGCAGGCAATTACATGGATGCGTGGATAATGCTATGTCAAAGTAAAGCATGTTCTGCGCTTAGTCGTTCAGTCGTGTCTGAATCTTTGTGACCCCGTGGACTGTAGCCCGCCAGGCTTCTCTGTCTATGGGGATTCTTCAAGCAAGAATACTGGAGTGGGTTGCCATGCCCTCTTTCAGGGGAATTTCGCAACCCAGGAATCAAAAACAGGTCTCCTGCAATGCAGGATTCTTTACCATCTGAGTCACCTGGGAAGTCTAAGAATACTGGAATGGGTAGCCTATACATTCAGGGGATCTTCCCAACCCAGAAATCAAACTGGGGTGTCCTACACTGCAGGTGGATTCTTTACCAGCTGAACTACCAGGGAAGCCCAAAGCAAGGCATGCCGCCGCTGCTGCTGCTGCTAAGTCATTTCAGTTGTGTCTGAGTCTGTGCGACCCCATAGACGGCAGCCCACCAGGCTCCTCCATCCATGGGATTTTCCAGGCAGGAGTACTGGAGTGGNGATTCTTTACCAGCTGAACTACCAGGGAAGCCCAAAGCAAGGCATGCCGCCGCTGCTGCTGCTGCTAAGTCATTTCAGTTGTGTCTGAGTCTGTGCGACCCCATAGACGGCAGCCCACCAGGCTCCTCCATCCATGGGATTTTCCAGGCAGGAGTACTGGAGTGGGGTGCCATTGCCTTCTCCAAAAGTAAAGCATAACGTAAAAGCAAATTCTGGAAGAATCGAATCCAGTCTACATAGTGTCTGAGTGTTCTACGAGAAAATATCTCTCTTCCTTAGCTGGAGATCTCCCCAAACTGTTTTGTTCCTTTATTCAGAGTTTCTCAAACTGTAGTCATAACTCCCTTTAGAAAGAAATAACAATATTATTTAAATATGCCCAGTCATAAAGCTTAGCACAAAGTTCCTGGGGTTTCAGTTCTTTTGCCACTTTAAAATAAAGCATATTGGGACTTCCCTTGATCCGATGGCTGAGACTCATGCTTTACTTTTTGAAATCTAATAATTACTCAATATTTAAGTTATCTTTCCAGTTGAAAGTGATGAAGAAATAGCAATGGAAGAAAAGAAACAGAACAGTAAAAAGTAAGCAACAATAGCAACAAAAAAGGCCAGGGAGTTCCTGAGGTCAATAGGAGATACAATGATCTTAAACAGTTTCACTCTCACCCTTATGTCAAGAACAAAGCTGGAGAAACAGAAAATTGACTTATTCTGAACTCATCAGAAAACTGACTTTGCAGGGCAAGCAGCTAACCTGAAAACTGTAGGGAGATAGACCTGCATTGAGAAACAGGATTCCTTATCTTCTTACCTAGGACAAATGCTGCCAAATGCCACCTAAACAGGAAAGAAGATTCAGTTTATGTGAAAAATGATAAAGGAAAAGTGTAAGACAGAATAAAGGTGAGAAGCCCCTTCAGATTTCAGACATGGGAGAAGGGTTGCACCTTCCTACAGGGTTTCCTTCCAAGAAATCCAGGATGAACTCACAGGGAAGACCTGGGAGAATCTCAGAAATCTTTGCTGTGGTGCTGGCTGAGGAAGAAGAGCAGGCACTATGCAAACTCCCTCAGCACTGCTTTCTTCTGTTTCTCCTATAGAACAAAAGCCTTCACTGACCAAATATTTAAGGGAAAAAAAAAAAAAAANAGGGAAGACCTGGGAGAATCTCAGAAATCTTTGCTGTGGTGCTGGCTGAGGAAGAAGAGCAGGCACTATGCAAACTCCCTCAGCACTGCTTTCTTCTGTTTCTCCTATAGAACAAAAGCCTTCACTGACCAAATATTTAAGAAAAAAAAAAAAAAAAAACCCATTGTGCAAAATCTCCTCTAGAAAATACAAAAGGTGGAAATGGTACCCAGCTGATTTATGAGACTAGTATTACCCTAATGCCAAAACCAGACAAAAACTTTACAAGATATTATAAGAAAACTACAAACCAACTCTGCAGTGGATAAACCTGGCAGATACCACCTTAACCCAACCCAAGGGTCAAGGCTAAGTGGAACAGGTCCTTGATGCCAAGATGAGGTCATGTATCCACTGGTATGATGCAACTTAAGATCACTTTCCATCTGTAATATTCTTTCCCCTAAACCTATAATCCCAAAATAATTATTAGAAAACATTAGAACAAAAGCTAGCTTTGGCTCTACAAAATTCTTGAGCAATACCCTTGAAAAATGCAAAAGTCAGTTAAAAAAAAAAAAAGGAAAGATGGAAAACCTGTCACAAATTTGATAGGAGACCTGATGACTAAATGCAGTCTTTTAACAAGCATTTGAAATTTTAATAAGTCTGTACTGTACTTTACTGAGGCTTCCCAGGTGGTTCAGTGGGTAAATGCATGAGATGTATAAGACACGGGTTCAATCCCTGGGTCAGGAAGATCCCCTAGGACAGGGCATGACAATCCCCTCCAATATTTTTGCCTGGAAAATCTTATAGACAGAGGAGGCTGGCAGGCTACAGTCCATAGGGTTGCAGAGTCAGACATGACTGAAGTGACTGAGCATGCAAACATGAACTCTACTAGTACTGAACCATTGTTTATGCTTTAATTTTGATACATGTGCCATGGTTATATCAATATAAAGTATTAACATTAGGAGGAGTTGGGTGAGAGGTATACAGGAGACTATCTGTGGTATCTTTGCAACTCTATAATCTAAGTCTAAAATTATTCAATACAGAAAAGAAAAATACAAAAAAATACTTCCACACACATCAACATTCAAAACAAACAATTATAAGACCTATACATCACAAAGTGGGGTAAAAAATTATTACTAGAATTAAACCCTCACATATGGGAACTTGTGTCGATTCAGTACCTCAGGTAACAGACACTGGGATAAACTTAGGCATTCAGAAAGATTATTGTATTTAATGTCTGCAAGGGGAAAATAAAGGAAAGGAAGCAGGTTTGCACAGGGAAAAACTTCAGAATACAATGAGGATCTGAAACCTATTAAATGAAAGATGGAAGGAAATAAGATGGACAGATAGATTAGTACACAGATCTGACAACTCTTTGCCACCATGATGTTAAGTTCTGGAAAAGATATTGCTCAATAAAAGAGTTGTGCAGTGGACAATAGGTGTCAACCTTGGCAACCTCGCTATGTTCACTCATTGGCTGGGTACTGAGCAGAAAGCACGTGGTCTCAGCTCAAATGCTGGGAAGGTGCTACAATTGTAGACTGCCAGCTACCTGGCTATTTTCACAGCTGAATGCAAGTTCTTTTCTGAAAGGATATCTGAGGGCAACTGAAGAAGAGTCAGGGTAGAACTAGATGATGACAGCTTGGAGAAATAATCATATAGCTTCATATAGACATCCATATGGAGATATTACAGATATTTGAAAAAACAATTTTATTTCACTTTAATTTGCCCTTTACATATGATAATGTTTAATAATTTTCTTCTAAATGCCTATGAATGGTATGAATAAAATACTTTGATAAATAAAATGTATAATATAATATATATATAGTATAGGATTTTGTGAAAAAGTAGAAATAACATTTTATTTAATGAAACAAGAAAAATATTAAATTGCTAATATTCAAAATGTTGTCTGTGATGATGGGTATTATTTGGGATTCATTATATACATTTAAATTAATTGTCTAACCATTTTACATAGTAGACCAAAAATACAATGTGCTGGAAGTCATATTATGTTCAAGTTTTCAACTTTACATGGAAACACTATAATAATTTGAANGATTTTGTGAAAAAGTAGAAATAAAATTTTATTTAATGAAACAAGAAAAATATTAAATTGCTAATATTCAAAATGTTGTCTGTGATGATGGGTATTATTTGGGATTCATTATATACATTTAAATTAATTGTCTAACCATTTTACATAGTAGACCAAAAATACAATGTGCTGGAAGTCATATTATGTTCAAGTTTTCAACTTTACATGGAAACACTATAATAATTTGAAAATGTACAAAGTATCATTTATTCTTCCAAATCCATTCAAAAGTCACAGGAGCAAAACACACTGATGATTTCTGGCAAATAGTTTTATAATTCCAGTAAAAGGAAATGCTGGTAATGAATCAAAATATGCTATCTCTGGAAATAGTTTATTCTCTTCCATAAAAGTTTGATAACTTATCACTATTGACAAATATGTGTTTTTGATTCAAGTATACAATTCCATTTAAATAAGTAGAAAAATGTCATAAACTGAATTCTCTTACCATTACTAGCATGCTCACAACACACATTGTATATTACCTATCCATCCATCCATCCATCTTCACCAGAAGACCTCATGCATTTTTTCTGATCTGAGAAATAGCTAAGTCAAAATGTTGGACTGAATATTGGGTGTTAATTTTTTTCCTAATCAAATTTGCACTAGCGTGAAGAGAATCACTAGGTTATATGTGCATATATGGAAAGTTGAATCCTATTCTTTTCCTGAATTCTTTGTAAATTTACTTCTATAGTTTGATTTAATGAGAAAAATTAAATAAATGTGTGTACATTGTAAGTATCCTAGGTGACTTAGAGTAAAAAGCCAATGCTAAGAAACCTTAGAAAAGCATTAGTGTTAGAAGAGGATATAAGTAAGTCGCAAGTGACCAGATAAAACTTTTCTAAATGAATAAACATGTAAAATGAATCTCATCTTTTATGGTAAAATGAGTCTCTTGATCTGAATAATGCATTCTGTAAACTCTCAGACTGTGTTTACTTAAGGAACTACTTATTTGGGGAGATCATTCCATGCTTAAGATTCAGGAAAAGTACTGCTGATAGATTCGACATCTACTAATGGTACCTTTAAATAAGCCAGAGTAAAAGGGAAACTGTGGAAAGACAATGAATTGCCATCACTCCAGCTATTATGGACAACCTCCTTCATTTGCCTATTGTGCATATATAGACCTGTCTCTTATACACATCTAGATGTGTATAAGAGACAGCATTGTAAGTATCCTAGGTGACTTAGAGTAAAAAGCCAATGCTAAGAAACCTTAGAAAAGCATTAGTGCTAGAAGAGGATATAAGTAAGTCGCAAGTGACCAGATAAAACTTTTCTAAATGAATAAACATTTACTTCTGGAAGCTACTAGAAATAATTTTAACTATTCAAAATTTTCAAATTTTCCATATGTCAAATTTTAATTTTTTAAACTCTATTCAACATATCAAAAGATCAATTAAATATCAAATATTTTGTATTAAATTAATAATGAAGTGATACTGGACTTTTAAAATATGTATGATATAAGAATTAAGGATAGCAAATTAATTTAAAAACTGCTTGTGGCCAGCTTGGAACAATCAGGTAATTGAGAGCTAAAAAAATAAATAAATAAATAAAACACAGCATTACTAACTTTGTCAGTTTATAAGGAAAATCATGAGTTTTGTATTAAGGTCCGAATTACAGGCAGAGTCAATCAATATATGTGGCAATTTTTCCTCTATTGGATTTTAGAGTAAAAGCTTAAAAGCATTCTGAATACCAAAAATTAGCATTAATTATTTATCTGGTAAATTGATGTGCTCTTCCAAATTTAAAACTAAAGACTTTCTTGAAGAACAAAAATAAGGTACTCTAAATGAATGCTCACAAATATAGCAAGCTGTCAAGACTCACACAGAAGCAAGTAAAGCTATAAATAATAATGATGATAGAGAAAGCATAATTGCATTTCTGAGGCTAATAAAATATGACAAACCATAAGAAATGCTGGCAGCACATAAAAAGAGAGAGGAGTCAGACAAGACCATCTGATGAAAATAATGTTTATTTCCTCCTGTTATTTTGTATATTTTATATAATAAGTTTTTCAAACTTAATAAATATATCAAATTAGGGTATGAATCTCCAAGTTCAGTCAATATTTTGTGTGATACCAAATTTGGACCATGTTATATTAAAAGTAAAATATAAAATTTTAATAAGATTGTTTTATATAGTGGCAAATTGAATCAAACCAATTAGCAAAAATAAGGAATTCTATTGTTTGAAATAATCTGCCTACTGATACAGATAAAAACCCTGCTATTAGGAAATAACAATATATTTGAATACATTAACATTTCTCCTTGGAAGCTCTAACATTTTTGTCAAAACAGCTTGTGATTTTATTTTGAAAGAACATGAGGTTGAGATTTTGCTTGATATATTTATGTATAATTTTCTTTTAAGGGCAATAATATGAAATGCATTATAGTCACTTAAGGTAATTTAAAGCAATATCATTTTCTGCATTAAGAAAAGCACAGTTTACTTTATTTCTAGGTATGATTGACTATAGAAAAAGCCAAATTGCATGTTACCCCATTGCACTTTGAAGTCTCTGACGGTATATTATGTACTCTCTTTAAAAAATATCCTTTATATATTTGACTGCACCACGTCTTCTAGTTGGACACATGGGTTCTTTGATCATTGTTGTAGCATATGGGATCTATCGATTGTGACATGTGGGATCCAGCTCCCTGACCAGGGATCGAATTCAGACCTCCTGCACTGGGAGTTGAGTTCCAGCCCCTGAACCACCAGGGAAATCCCTACTTTTTGTATTCTTAATCACTAGCCAAGAACTTGGCATATTGTCCATTTTGCAGGTCAATGAACAGCAAGTTCATAATGGTAAACTCATGTTTCATAGTCAACTGACATGTTGTATCATTTAATATAGAGTTTGAAATCCATCTAAGTCACTATTTCTCAAGAGAACAGTAATTTGCTAAATAAGGGTTTACATCAAAAGCCAAGAATCTTCTTCTATGATATTCTGCCCAAGGAAAATCCAAACTGCCATAAATGCTGCAGGTATATTAACTTAAAAATGACCCACATGAATCAAGCAGAACAGCATATTCTGCCACCATTTAAAATTAAGAGCCTTATCTTCCTCCAGGAAACACTGGATTATGGTAACTAGTATGATTGAGAAAATATACAAACTCTTTGGATACAACCGTTGCTTCCAAAATTCAAGATTACCTTAAAGCCACTGTGCAAAAATAACTGCAAATTTGTAAATAGTAGCAAATTACTAAAATCCAACTTTTGTCAGAACAAGAGGATTTTCTGATTATAAAAATCAAGTTGATATTAGATACCATTTAGTCTCTGTTCTATGATTTCCTGATCTGTAAAATAAGGATATATTATCTAAATCATAGTTATTATGAAGAGCATGTGTCATCTGCTAAGGACTCTAAGTTGATCTTAATGATAAGCTGCACATCTGATGTTTGGATCCAGAGACCTCATAATCAATTAGACCACCTGTGTCTGAGATCTCTAGAACACAACTTGTAATAAAGCTAATTTGTAGACAGTTTATTGGACAGAATGTTCCCATCACAAAAAGAATTAAGAAAAATGTAAAACAAGGTAGTGTGTTATGCTGACCATAGTTTCTTAAAACAAACAAAACAAACACAAACGAAGCCATTTGCTTAGGCATTCATTAATTCGTCTATTCATATAGAACCACTGTGCCTCTAAACAATCTGACAGCAAGAAGGAGGAAGCATGAGAAAGAAATGTATTCCCTAGCACATTTTGATATTTTGTTTGTTTGTTTTTAAAATAGCAATACTATACATTTAGTCATTGTTTCCTAAGGTGTGAGAACTGTCCTCTCCTTCTGATTTAGATCCACTGGGCTTTGTGAGCATCCACTTGGGTAACTGTATTGCTCCTCTGAGATGTGACATAATTTCTGATCCTAAAGCACTTTGGTCCTTGGGTCTAGATGGACTGGAGTATCACAGTTGTTGATGCTCTGGCTATGTTCTGCTAAGTAGAGCAGAGAGACCTCTCCTTACCCCAGAGTATTCTAAGAGAGTGAATAAAGACCAGAAATTAAATTGTGATGCAGTAGGGGATGATTTTTATTGACCAACATGAGCAAACTAGAGGAGCCAAATTAATCAAAGGAGAATCATGACTCAGATCAGTGTATCCCTGGCAACACTCAGATCAATTAACATCCTTTTTATAGATTTGGCTCTCTTCTAAGAATCTGTTAGTGATACACACACATGCATTCTGTGATAGGATACATGAAAATCTGACCCTTCAAAGCGGTGGCCAGTTGCAATTTTTAAAAACATTAAAGTTAGATAACAACTCAACCTATGGCCAACTCCTGAAAGTAATCCTAAAAGCTGTAATTGATATTTATCATTTCTTGACTCAGTCATACATTTAGAGCTTACTGACAACAAAGTAACATTTCAGATGATTTTGTGTACTTGCTTATAGGCACTGAGCCTTTGAAGCTGTGCTGTTCTGAGGCAAAGAATGCTGCAATTTATTATTTAAAATTAGAATGTAACATAAAGTGTAAACTGAAACTCCTCAGCTTCATATATACTCCCTCCCTGTCCATTTTGTAGTAGCTATTCTAGCTTTTCATTGAAGTCATAGTCAGTGTCTGTGCAGGCACACTGATGGATCCACTGGCATTTGGAATCTGAAGTTACCAGTTTAGAGTCACAGCTTTCCATCCACATAAGTAAAGTCTTAACTTTCTCCATGGACAGAAATGCCCTGCACTTCTTGAGAGATCAAGAAATATAAAATGCCAAGATCTTAGGTTTCTAGGATGCAACACAAAATGTTCAGAAGTGTGTCCCTAAGCAGAATGGTGAAAGGAACAAAGCTTTCTTCAGTCTCTTGATTTCTGGACCCTGTTTATTGTGGCATTTGAGGCTCAGTACTATATATTAATTGATTTATTCAGGACATACATGTAGTTTGAAGAGCAGAATCTGAATCTTTCGAGGTTGTTTTTTTTTTTTTTTTCCTGTTTTTCTTTAATGGGCCATTATACAGCCCTAGGTTTAATATGCATGCTGCTTTCTTGTAATGTGATAGATGGTAAGATCAGTGACCACATAACTCGGATCCCATTATTTTATGGTAAAATGAATCTCATCTTTTATGGTAAAATGAGTCTCTTGATCTGAATAATGCATTCTGTAAACTCTCAGACTGTGTTTACTTAAGGAACTACTTATTTGGGGAGATCATTCCATGCTTAAGATTCAGGAAAAGTACTGCTGATAGATTCGACATCTACTAATGGTACCTTTAAATAAGCCAGAGTAAAAGGGAAACTGTGGAAAGACAATGAATTGCCATCACTCCAGCTATTATGGACAACCTCCTTCATTTGCCTATTGTGCATATATAGACTGGCTC
The DNA here is from genome assembly GCA_006410675.1 of Oreotragus oreotragus. Lineage (NCBI taxonomy): Eukaryota > Metazoa > Chordata > Mammalia > Artiodactyla > Bovidae > Oreotragus > Oreotragus oreotragus. The sequence goes on along the minus strand of SJYX01021301.1, from coordinate 123,081 downwards.
ACTTCACTAGGTCATGCTGTCCACCTGATAAAATTCCCTACATGATGGTTTCTGGTGGATATTAATGCGAGACAGTATGATCATAAACCCTTTTCCATCTCATTGTTCCACTCCCATTTCCTCCCAAGTCTCTTAGCCCCGGTGCTCCAGCATCATACTATCTAAGTCCCATGCTATCCAGAACAAGCCACCAGTTCCCTGACTAGAGCGATATTGATGGTAAACCATTCATCAAGCTACTTCTCCCTCCGATTTGCAGGAAACAATAAAGTATATTGCTCACAGATCTGGACATTGAGAATTTTTTTTTTTTAACTACAGTTTTTCAGTACTTTCATTGAATGGAATGAATTGCAACTGCTTTCCATTTTGTGCTACTACCATTATAATTGAGGATCTGGATGTGAACTAGGTTCAAGTCATTCCCTCACTTCCTCCGTGGATCATATATATGTTTTACATAAGCCATAGAACAAAGGAGAGAGTTGAAGGGCAGGTCTTGATACAAAAGTAACTTGGGAGTGTGAGTCTCATTTTCCCACATCTGTTTAAAGCTGTTTCACATGTGCTGATTCTATGCTACAGTGGATTTTCAGTGTGCTTGCCTGAAATTATGAATCAGTGGATTCAGTAACACTCCGTGCCTAGTTGGAAAGCTATGGTTACACAGTCAGTAGGTGCTCTGTGATCAAGTACACAATCTACAAAGTCGTAGTGACATCCTACGAGCTATTTCTAAAGAGGACATTTATGTTCTGTAAGAGAGCATGGTCTTGCTGTGGCCCCTAGAAACCTGAGAAGCTATCCTCTCAATGAACTATGACACAAAATCCACACAGCTTACATGTCAACAGCATATACCTGTATGGCTTTGGTTCTGCTAAAGTAAAACAACAAATTCTGCAGCCTGTTCTTGCTGCTGATAATTCTTTTGCTTTGGGTCACATTCTGAACCAGCAGAACTTCTAGTCACTAATAAAATAGGTGAGGTTAATAGCCTCATGAATGAAATATACTGACTACAAAATCAAGTATCTGTTTCTCAGTGTTAGAAGCCAATTTATTGGGAGTATAAGGAGTTATACTTTAGTGAGGATATCTAGAATGTCTAAAATTCTGTACCCATAACAAGTTCACTGATTTTTAGTCCTTTTAAACTTATTCAAAATCATCTTGACAGCCTGGCAAGCGTGTGTTTACTAGAGAATTTAGGGTTCTTGCCACTTCTTGCTGCTGCTGCTGCTGCTGCTAAGTCACTTCAGTTGTGTCCGACTCTGTGTGACCCCATAGACGGCAGCCCACCAGGCTCCCCCATCCCTGAGATTCTCCAGGCAAGAATACTGGAGTGGGTTGCCATTTCCTTCTCCAATGCATGAAAGAGAAAAGTGAAAATGAAGTCACTCAGTCTGTCCGACTGTTAGCGACCCACCAGGCTACTCCGTCCATTGGATTTTCCAGGCAAGAGTACTGGGGTGGGGTGCCATTGCCACTTCCTATTCATCAGATAAAAAATCACAATAGCTTTAGCACGGACTATCAGTATCATCAAGAACCCTGCAGAATATATTATGTACAAGAGCAAAAGAACCAACAGAGCCCTGCAGCAGGACACTGAAGATTACAAGGCTGAATTTGCCTTGTCAAGATGCATTCTTTTTATCCTTCTTGTTGGAGTATTAGCAGCAAAAAAATATTCTCTAAACTAAAGGCTGTATTGATCTGTTCCAGATAAAATATAAGACCTGGCACTTTGGTCTGTACAATGATTAAGGTTGAGGTACTTTTCTGCTTTCCATACAGGTTCAGATAGTGAATTACAAGGAACAGTGATGGATACAAGTCTCTCTGTCTCTTTAAAATCCTTAATGTTTGGGTTTTCTGTTTAAATTTTCTGGATATTGTTTTGCTTTGGATATAGTATCATGACCAAAGGATTGGTAGTTTCAAGAACATCCTTTAGGGCCTCTTAGCACAAAAGTCCAATGTGGGACCAATGGGAGGCTTCCTTTATGCTAAATATATCTATCCTGAATATCTACTTGGGGACTGTAAAAGAAACAGAGTAGCCGATGGCACATTAGACATTCTATGGATAAGCATAATCCAAAACCGTTTATTACTTGATGTTCATATGTTAGTCAATCCAGAAGATTATTTTAGCATTTCATGTAACTTGATTCCTGTGTTAGGTCAGACATTATTTATGAAAATAATTTTTAAAATTCTAGAATTTTTTCTTTCTCTGGTTCACAGTTGCATTGGTGTATTACAGAAGCCACACTTGAAGGAGAATCAGAGGCATATATAGTGGCACTGACAGAGCCTTTCTCAACAGGCCTCTCCCCACTTCAATCAGTGGAAAATGACTTAGATTGGGAAGCTATATTTACCACCAAGGTGGCTTGGATCAGCCTGCACACCTTCCATCTTATCCCTTAGAATACTGTTTCCTATTAAATGCTTTTAGGACAAAGCATGCTGATTGCCACCCCTGCCTTGATAGCCATTATAGAAATACTCGTTTACCTTCAATAGTTCTGTGCTGCTCTCCAGATTTCAACATTCCAGAACCCCTTCATTCTCATCAACATTAAAGATTCATGCAGTATCTTATAGGATTAATTAAAACTTAGATAATCAGCATATAACTTCTCAAAGATGATGTATTATACCACACTTTAAGGTGCATTCCATAATATCTTAATGAAGAGAATACCTTCTTGTTTCTCTCAGAAAACACAGATTAGTGGTAAGCATCTTTTATGGAAAGAAATGTGTCTCCAAAATTCATATCTTAAAGTCAATGTGTAATATCCCAGGATGTGGCTGTAATCAGAAACTGGATCTTTACAGAAATAATTAAGTTAAATGGTAAAGAATCTTCAATGTGGGAGACACAGGTTCAATACCTGGGTTGGGAAGATCTCTTGGAGAAGAGAAAGGCAACTTATTCCAGTATTCTTGCCTGGTGAATCCCATGGACAGAGGAGTCTGGTGGGCTACAGTCTGTGGGGGTCTCAAAAAGTCAGACACAATTGAGCCACTAACACTTTCACATGGAAAAACCATAGCCTTGACTAGACGGACCTTTGTTGGCAAAGTAATGTCTCTGTTTTTTAATATGCTGTCTAGGTTGACTACACTATGGTAGGACTAATGAATAAGGGGGAGTAAAATGAAAAATGAAATCATTATAAGAAGAAATAGCACAAAACCAAATTTATTGTGTAGTTTGTAGGTCACTGTAATAACTATAGCTTGAAATGAGATAGGAAGACAGCAGATAATTACAAGCAGAGGATTGATAAGATCTGCCTTAAATTTTAAGAGGATTATACTAGCTACTGCATTAAGAAGAAATGAAAAGGGAGCAACTTTGAAGAAGAGATATACTAAGAGGATTATTGCCAAATTACAAGATGAATAGGACAATGTGTTGGAGCAGGATGATAGTATGAGGCGATGAGTGTTATCTAGATGTTTTCAGATATTTACCACCTACTTTTAACTCCTACATCAATTATTAAACATTTAATAAAATATTTTTAAAGGGTGACATTTAAATAGATTGGTTATATTTCCATTTCCTTAAATTCTGCAAAATTTATTATCAACTTAGGCATAATTAGTACTGAGAGATAAACTATATATGTTGTATATGTTTATACTTCTGTAATAAAAAGCTAGGAGGCTAAAATAACATCTAATTTCTTTAATATTAGTATATATGTAATGAAAATTCCACAGATTACATGTCCAAATTCATTTTTTCTGTTGTCTTTTTAAATGTTATTTTAAAAATTATAGTTTGTCTATATACAAACTGGATAGCAAAGATGTCTATATCATAATACCTATTTTTCAATTTCTCATAGAAAAATATTTTTGAAGTTATGAATGTCATTAATAAGAAATTTGTTTAAAGTTTATGGTAATTAAATATTTACTTGTCTATATATGAGTGAGTTTCTGTGAAAAAAATGTGTTTAAGATACTTGGATTATAATCAGAGAGCTCTTGAACAAATTCCTGCTTCCTTTGAGAATATATTGGAAAGCACAAGTTGATTTACCTAATTTTTTTTATCACATTTGGAATCTCCATGTTAATTTGATAGCTTTAGATTATTATCTGCCCAAGTAAGTACAATATACATTAAAATTCATTTATAAATATGCTTTTGCAGAAACATACACTATTCAGATGAAAGATTTTCTTTTCAATAGTCTGTAGGAAATCTTATATAAAGTTTCCAGATCTGCTAAAGAAAGCCTTTGATAGTAGAGGTGATTTAAATTAGTGCTAATTTAGAATCCTTTTCAGAATATTTGCCTGACAGTGTGGTGCTTAACATGGAACTAATTAGAGCTATTTTGCCCACAAAAAAATGTTTGTTAAGTCCAGCAACAATACACAATGAATGATTAAAATGCCCACAGAAGCAGAAATAGAAATGCAATTTTCATTAGAGAGTATTTTCTTTTCTGCTTTTGACCACGTAGATTAGATTTTTGAAAGAATAATACCTCCTATTCAAGACATGGGGCAGGGCAAAATGACTGGATTGACTTCTAGAACTAGAATAATAAGGAATTGTGTATGTCTCTCCTAAAGATGATATATTTTATAAAGCATATTCATTTAGTAAAATCATACATATTCACATTTTACAGTTAACGTATCATTGACATTTTAAGCGAAATGAACTGATAACTGCTTACTTTTTTTTTTTTAACCACCTTAGATTTTTTTTTAACGGAGATGAAATTCACCTAACATAGAATGAACTATTTTACAGTGGGTTATTCATTGGCATGTAGCACATTCAGAGTGTAATATACAATCACCATGTCTCTGTAGTTTCAAAACTTTTTCATTACTTCCAAAGAATATCCAGGGCCCATTAAGCAGTCTTCACTGAGACTTCCTACACTTTAAGCTGAGGCAGCTATCTCTTATTATTTGCAAGAAATGGTGAATATCCATTTGTTTAAATAAACTGTTGTTGTTTTTTTTTTTTTAATTGTTGCTGTTGTTTGCTTTTTTGTCCAGAATACAGTATAGGGATATTCCTGGAAATAAAGAAGAACTTTGACTTTTGAAAGTGGTGACAGTGGTGAATCTATAAATTTCTCAGAGAAATAAGACATTCTCTTATGCTGCTTCTTTCTCTGTGCAGAAGGTGTTCACTTATATGCAAAGATTTTTTCCCTCCTTGCATTAAACATCTCAAGGTTTTTCCAATTTTATTACCTCTAAAGTAAATTTTGATTAAGGAGGAATTTAAAATTGTGTTAGTTATATTTAGGGAAACTAAGTTGAGATAAAGAGCCTTATCTAATAGAAGGGTTATAGCCACCTTCCTTATTCCTACATTTGTGCCAATTCCAAGATTTTTTCGGGGGGGAGGGCAGTGCAGGGGACTTCTACATCTAGCTGCTATGTATTATTTCACTTACAAAGAGTCTTCCTGGAATACATGGCAGATTGATTCTTTCTGTCAGTTTCTCCATTTGGAATATATTCCCACTTAATATGTACTTCCTTTCTTTTGCATTTTTTGACTCCAGTGTCCCTTTCTTAACCTTAGCCCTGGAATGAGTATTCTTGGCTTTGAACGCCTCCTAAGTACACAACTCCTCCATTTTGTATATGTTATTTTATAATGGTATCTTTTAATTGCTGAATGTTTTCAATTCAAAAATGAATAATTATTAAAATTAGTGCTTTTCTCTGTTTTATACAGTAAATTTTTCCCTGTATGATATCATAAGGATAATTTATTTGAATGCTGCTGTTTAAAACAATACATTGTTAATATACTTGTCTACCTACTAAATGAGAGGCAATAGGAACGTTCACCAAAAAGCTGACTGATTTATGGTTCTTTTTTCTTTCAAGATGGGCAGATCGTATAACCTTCACTGGTCTGAGTTGACACATTTTCAAGGCAAGAATTCATAATAGAACTTATGAATTAACCGTATCAATAATCCATAGAGAATTACGGATCTCTAGTGATTTAATGTGTGTAAAATGCTTGGAACGATGACTAGCACAATGTGCTCTCATTATTTTTACTAGAATGATTCAACTTATTTTTCCTAATTGGGATGATTGACTAATTTATTTTAAAGGTGATTATCTGCTTTGTTCATCTATTATATTTATTTAATTTCTACTTTTAAAAGTTTACATATATAACATATAACAATGCATACTTTTATCTACTAAGATGCTTTTTATAGTTTTATTTTTATAACACTCAGTTTGTAAATAAAATTAAGTAATTTTATTTAATAGCTAAAGTGCCAGGCTATAGTTAGTTAATATTTTCTTACTCTCTGTTATTATACATATATTTTAATGTAAGAAAATAGTTAATTTTTTTATATGAGACTATAAGGTATTTTTCATGATTGGATTATCAATAAAAATATTCCTTGGTTCATTGATCACTGCTATTTTTTCCTCAATACAGTCTACATTAGCATGTCTGTTTGCATGGTGGCAGACACTATTGAGCCACAGTGAAAGTCTCAGCCTCTAAAGGCAAAGTGAATGGTTTAAAGATTACATTACATCCCTTATGTGTTATGTGTTCTTGTGTCCTATGTAGATATTTAATTTCTTAAGCTTTGTTATCCTCATTTGGAAATTGGTACTAATATTTTGTCCACATAATGACAGTAAGAAATGAAATATATATTATATGCAAAAGACAGAACATTGCTTGGTAAAATATACATAGTAAATGCCGACTATATGCATCTTAGTCACTCAGTCATGTCCAACTCTTTTGCAACCCCATGGAATGGAGCTCCCCAGGCTCCTCGGTCCCTGGGATTATCTAGGCAAGAATACTGGAGTGGGTTGCCATGCCCTTCTCCAGGAAATCTTCCCAACTCAGGGATTGAACCTGGGTCTCTTGCATTGCCGACAGATTCTTTACCATCTGAGCTACCAGGGAGTGAGTGAGTGAGTGAGTGTCTGAGACTCTTTGCGACCCCATGGACTGTAGCCTAGCAGGCTCCTCCCTCCATGGGATTCTCCAGGCAAGAATACTGGAGTGGGTTGCCATTTCCTTCTCCAGGGGATCTTCCCCACCCAGGGAATGAACCCGGTCTCCTGCATTCCAGTCAGATGCTTTAACCTCTGAGCCATCAGGGAAGGTGTAATTATTATATAGTTCAAATATGATTTTCATGGAGCTTATCAATTATATAAGTATTTCCCTCAAGTATATGCTATATTTTCAAACATTTTAGCATCCCGCATTTTGATTTTGCTGATTCATGAATGATGGTGTTATATTGGACCTTTTCCTACTACAGATAGCCTGTTACTGGATAAAAGGAACTTGACATAATCTTTTAAAAATAGCCTTCTGTTCCTAGCTTACATTGCATAACACTGATTTGATTATATTGGTACTGACTTGTTCTTAAAATTCAGAATATTTTATTTGTTTTTTGTGGGTTTATAATGGTGATCAGAGATGTAATCAATATATACCTAGGTGTATGTCAACATCATAATTCATTTTATATTTATGTTCCAACTATTTCTATTCCACTCCTTTCATCGGGGACTCCTTCATTTTGTAATTAGTTTTTTGAATCCATGCACTTCTTTGCACTTTTGGTATGATAAGATATATTTCTTTCATTTGATGCTTTACATCTCTGTTAATTTGTTTCTTCATATTTTAATTACTATCTTTATAGTATTTCAACTGGAACTCATCTTAAGCTATTGTGTATTAAAATAAAATAATGTCTATCCACATGGACATTTACATTGGAAATCTTGATCAGAAAATCAATATTCAACATTGAATAATTTTAAAAAATCTTATTTGAGATATAAACCTAACAAAAGGATTGCCATAGCAAAATAAATACTAAGTACTCTGCTAACTTTGAAAATCTTCAAATATGTTCTTATTTTCTATTTTTTTCCAATTTTACTGTGGAATATTTCATGACAAGGATCATTGCTTCTAATGCCTTTTATGCACATTTGGTTCACTTATGTTTTATAAATATCAGAAAAATGAGAAATGTAAAGTAATCTGTGCCATTTAAACTAATTATATTATATAATATATATTGTGTATATGTATATGCATGCTAAGTCACTTCAATCTTGTATGACTCTTTGCAACCCTATGGACTGCAGCCTGCCAGGCTCCTCTCTCCATGGGTCTCTCCAAGCAAGAATACTGGAGCTAGTTGCCATGCCCTCCTCCAGCAGATCTTCCTGACCCAGGGATCAAACCTGGATCTCCTAGGCTCCTGCATTGCAGGCAGATTCTTTGCTGCTGCTGCTGCTGCTGCTGCTGCTGCTGCTAAGTCGCTTCAGTCGTGTCCGACTCTGTGTGACCCCATATGTTTCCTGGTGGCTCAGATGGTAAAAAATCTGCTTGCAATGGGGAGACCTGGGTTTGATCCCTGAGTTAGAAAAATCACCTGGAGAAGGGAATGACTAATCACTCCAGTATTCATGCCTAGAGAATTCCATGGACCGAAGAGCCTAGTGGGCTAATGTCCTTGGGTTGACAAAGAGCAACTAACACATAGGAGCAGAGCAACTAACACACACACACAAACATCCTATACATACATATGAACATATATAGTATATGTATGTAGCATACATACGTAAGCAGGTGTGTTCAGCATAAAGCTTTTGTTCAGCGTAAAGTCTTTGTCTACGTCTAAAACCGTGTCACTTCTTTAATAAACAATGATCATACCTTAAGGTTGCTTTGTGAGATATAGTCTACTGATTTGCTTTATGAGGTGTAATAAAATCTTGATTGTGAGCTGAAATATGAATACATATGATATATATTCAAATGGCATGATTAAATTTAAGAAAATATTTTTATTATCCGTAATCTGGCAGTTCAGTTCATTTCAGTCTCTCAGTCATGGCTGACTCTGGACTGCAGTTAAAACAATACAAAGTGACTAATACTGAATGAGGTTTTGTTATAATCCAGTACACAGCTATATGTTCAGATATCATTAAGCATATACAATATAACATTAACTGTAGCATCTTATTTATGTAATATTTTTTCCAAATACTTTTGATAATAGAGGCATTCTTCATTGTATAATTATTGCCATTTTATTTTTATTCTATTCCATAGTTATTTTATTATGCTATTTTATTATTTAATCAAATTAAAACCAATCTCATGACTTGTAGAGAAAAATGAATTTTTATAACTGATACAGCATGGCAGTTTTTCCTTTAGAATATATATTTTTGGAGGAGTAATTTTTATTGAAAAGATATTATTAAATTATAAGTATTGATATATGTTTATGTTTGTTTATATATATTTATAAATATGAGATCTAATAAATTTAATATTTAAAATATGAACAATATCCTTATAATACTAAAAAGATTTAATAAATTTCATATGCATTTACTTAGTCTTCAGTGCAGACGATGCACTATATTTCTTGATTTCAAATGGTAATGTTAATGCAGTCATTCTTTTATCAGTTCCAAAATTTATTCACTTTATATATACTTATTGACTAACTATGAGTGAAGACCAATGCTTATGTATTAGACAACACAAATCTCAAATTAGTGAAAACTTAAATGCATGTTAAAAAACACTCAAGAGGGTGTGGGAAGTTGAAGAAAATNTTCTCCTGCACTGTACACCAGGGCTGGCTGTCCCCTATGATCAGTGGATTATGAGGCTAACATTAAAGTATTGAAACTTCCAGTTTGTTGCTTGAATCTCTTGCTCTGATGTTAGCTAGTTTCCTTGCTGAGATGACACTTAAATAACCCCTTAAAGAGGTCCACATATAGAAGCAAGGCTCCCAGCCAACCACCAGCACCAACTTCCCATGTACATGAAGTTACTTTTGTATGACTTCTGTGGCAATTGATCCTACAGATATATGTATGATATAAAAAGACTACAGTCAACATGATACATACCACAGTCTCATGGAGGTCTCTTAGTCAGAACCTGACAATCAACCAAAATCAAAATCCCATACCCTATTAACATGTAAGACAATAAATGATTTTGTTTTTTTAAGCCAACTCATTTTGATATTTGTTTCATAAGAATAAATACATAATATACTCACTTCTTCTGAATTTTTCTTCTAAAACTCAATGAATTTAAAAAATCAAATAATAATCATGTTTCAATTAGTACAGTTATTGTGAGAGGCTTGGAGACTAGCTTTTGTGCAATTTCATTCCTCCCAATGATATATTTCATTCCAGTTAATAATGCATGAATAATTAGAACTTCTGGATAATTAGAAATCTATGGATTAGTTTCAAAGTCTTAGTTTTAACCAATTAATCTGACTAGTTTTAATAAGTTGTAAAATATAATAGGAATAAAATATGCATTAGGTGAACAACATCGCATCAGCTTCANATGATATATTTCATTCCAGTTAATAATGCATGAATAATTAGAACTTCTGGATAATTAGAAATCTATGGATTAGTTTCAAAGTCTTAGTTTTAACCAATTAATCTGACTAGTTTTAATAAGTTGTAAAATATAATAGGAATAAAATATGCATTAGGTGAACAACATCGCATCAGCTTCACAAATGTTACACAAAATATGATAGCTACCAATGATTTTAAGAGGTTTAAAATTAGATGCAAATTTAAGTATTATATAGAAAATCCAAAATAAACATAATAAAAACTATTGGAGAATAAAATCTCATATACACTGCTTTTAGCTTAGTGGTAAGAGAAAAGAATTTTCAAATATTTGATCCATTTCTGCCAAGTGATTTTTCTTTACTCTGGTAAAAATATTTTTGAGAAAAATATTACATAACTATTTAAGTGGGAAAATATAAGTAATGGATAAAAATGCTATTGAAGGCTATTGAAGTTAGGATAGTAAAAAGTATTTTGGGAGTAATCAGTCTGTTCTACATAAAGTATGCTTAATTAGGGACTCCTCTTAATTGGGACTTTCCCATCTTATCAAATCGAGCTTAATGACAGGCAACTGTAAAGACAGGTGTTTAATTGGGATAGTAATTCTAGATAATTGGGGTGCCTGTGGGTGATCAAGAGTAGCTTACATCAATCTGACTTCCAGAAATTATGTCTTTGTAGGTGTCTCCTGCTGTGCCTGTTTATTAACTCTCTAAGAATGACCTCTCCACTGTTAAGAGAACAAATATCTTTTTAGCACTAACTGCTGCAATTTTTGGTTCCTATCTCACTTCTTAATCATATGATAATTCTTAAATTTTCTTTCTTCTGTAAAACAACTACATTGTATATAGGATAACTTTAATATTACTTAGTGTTTACAATTGAATATTAAAGCAAATAATTAACACACTAAAACCCATGAACTCAAACATCATAAATTACTGTAACACACTAAATTGTAAGAAGTAATAATTATCACCTCTGAATAATTTGTCATGTGTAAATAAATTACTTTACTTGAAAATCTTTCGTCATTTCATTCTTANAGCAAATAATTAACACACTAAAACCCATGAACTCAAACATCATAAATTACTGTAACACACTAAATTGTAAGAAGTAATAATTATCACCTCTGAATAATTTGTCATGTGTAAATAAATTACTTTACTTGAAAATCTTTTGTCATTTCATTCTTAACTACTTAGAAGTTGTCTGAATTTTAAAATAAATATTTTATTATATTTAATTATATGATTCTAATTAAATTGCTACAGCAGTGTAACATGTAGTATTGCATTTTGTCCAGATATAATATAGAAGCATGAAAACTCACAGAATTTTCTGTACATGAACTTCTACTTAGAGAAAAATTATTTCTTTACATCTATTATTCATTGGAATATATTTTTCAGTAGGAGTAATGCTAATATCCATATTATTTCTTTTAAATGAAGATATATATTTTACCACTAAACTTGAAACTTTTTAAGACTCATAGAAAAGTTATACTGAAACACAAAAATTCTGTAAAATTAAATTTCTAGGAATCTTTGCAGATGCATTTTTATTAGATTGTGTCCAAAGTATAAATTGTAATAAATTTTCAAAGGAGTTTTAGGTAACCCATTTTTCTAGGCATGAACCAGCAGGCTAAGTTACCCAGTACCAAGTCTCCTGAAGCAGACCCCAGGTCACCAGGTCATCTGTCAGCTGTCAGGAGACCTAGGAAACAAACCTGTCCAGAATCTCTAACCAGGCCTACTGGTGAAAGGTTTCCCCTGCTGAACTCAGTCTGTAAAGACTAGAAGATGTGAACACTTCAAGAAACACAGAAACCAATGCAAGACTACAAGGTTTATAGAGAATCAGGGAAACATGAAGCTACTAAAGAAATGAAATAGAGTTGAGTTATCAATCCTAAAAGCTACACCTGGCAAAGGGTCAAAATAATCATATTAATGAAGTTCAGTGAGGTTCAAGAGAACCCACGGAGACATGTAAACATAATCAGGAAAACAATAGATAAAATGAGAAAACCAAACAGAAATTCTGGAGCCGAAGAATACAATAACTGAACTAAAAAATGGAAAGATACTTTAACAGCAGACTTTATAAGGTAAAATAATCAGCAAACTCAAATACAGGTCATCTGAAATTATGTGGTGAGAGAAACAAAAAGATTAAAGAATGAAGGTCATCTATAGAACTTAAGGGTGATCATTGAATTGACCAATGTATTTCTTATGGTAGTCCCAGAAGGAGAGGAGAAAGGAACAGAAAGCTTTATTTAAACAAAAATGGAAAACTTCACAAATCAAGGGAGAGGAATGGACAACCAGACTCATGAAAGACAAACTAATCAAAATATGATAAATCAAATGATAAGTCAAGTTTACATTCAGATACATTATAATCAAATTTATTATTTGAAAAGGTAAGTAAAATTGATAAAGCACTAGCTAAACTAAGAAAAGCAAAAGGAAGACTCAAAAACTGGTAAAATCAGAAATAGAAGAGATATTAAAATTATGTAATGGAAATTTTAAAAATTGTAAAAAAAGTTTTATAAATAATTAGATGCCAATACACTGAACAACCTAGAACAAATTAATAAACTCCTAGAAACATTCAACCTACAAACACTGATTCAAGAAGAAATATAAGGCTGGGACAAACCAATTAAGAGTAAGGAGATTGAAGCAGTAATCAAATACCTCCCCACAAAGAAAAACCCCAGAGCAGATGACCAGATGGCCTCACAAATCAATTCTAATAACATTTAAAGAATAATTAATTCCAGTTCTTCTTAAACTCTTCTAAGAAATAGAAGAAACATTTCTAAACTTATTAGGAGGCCAGTATCACACTGATATCAAAGCCAAACTAAGTCATCAAAAGAGAATTACAAGCCAATATTGCTGATGTACATGGATGAAAAATTATTAACAAAATATCAGCAAAATGGAAATGGATTCAACAGGTCATTAAGAGCATAAGCCATGATCAGGTGTTGTCCCCTGAATGCAATGATGGTTCAATGTATGCAAGTAAAATAGTGTGATATACTACATTAAGAATGAAGAATAAAAATTACACAATCATCTCAATATATGCAGATAAAGAGTCTATTGATTTTTTTGCTATTTTAAATTATAATTAAGGATTAGATAAAATCAACATCCTTTCATAATAACATTCTTAACAAAGTAGGTATAGAAGAAATGCATCTCAACATAATAAAGACCATACATGACAAACTAACATCATACTCAAAGTGATAAAAAGTTGAAAGCTCTTCGTCTAAAATCAGAAATAAGCCAAAGATGTCCACTCATGATTTCTATTCAACAGTACTGAAAGTGCTAGTAGCTACAGCAACCAGGCAAGAAAAATAAAGACACCTGCATCGGTAAGGAAGAAGTAAAACTATCTCTGTGAATGACATTATCTTATAAGCAGAAAGTCCTAAATACTCTAAACACACACACACATCAAACACATACACACACACACACCATAATAAAGAGGGATGAAGAAATTTTGGAGGTGATGGATATGTTTATGATATAGATTATTGTGATAGTTTCACTCTTATAAAAATAAACTATTATATATGTATGTATGGAAAAAGTGAAAGTGTGAGTTGTTCAGTCCTATGATCTGTGTGTTTCCCCATATAATCTTTGAGACCCCATGGACTACAGCCCACCAGACTCTCTGTTCATGGAATTTTCCAGGCAAGAACTGGTGTGGGTAGCCATTCCCTGCTCCAAGGGATCTTCCTGATGCAGGAATCAAACCTGGGTTTCTTGCATTGCAGATGGATTCTTTACCATCTGAGCCACCAGGGAAGCTTTCATATATATATATATGGATATTTACATATATAGACAAATTTATCTACCAGATCCATTTGCATTACCTATAGATTTATGTGTCATCCCCTTAAGAGTAAATTTACTTAAAGTCTAGCCCAAATGTTGCTGCTGCTGCTAAGTCACTTCAGTCGTGTCCCACTCTGTGCGAGCCCATAGATGGCAGCCCACCAGGCTCCCCCATCCCTGGGATTCTCCGGGCAAGAACACTGGAGTGGGTAGCCCAAATGTTGACTGCTTTATAAATATTTTTTACTGTGATTTTAATGGTTATGTAAAACTTGTTTAGCACAATTTGATACTCAAAAGGAAGAAGGAAGAAAAGAAGGAATGAAGGAAGGTATAAATTAAAGAATACAAAGATGGAAACATAAGTGAAAAAATAAAAATTAAATTATATTGCTGTATTTTGAAGTGGTGAGATATTACAAATCATTAGAAAGTATGCAGGTCATGAAGCAACAGTTAGAACTGGAAATGGAACAACAGACTGGTTCCAAATAGGAAAAGGAGTACGTCAAGGCTGTATATTGTCACCCTGCTAATTTAATTTATATGCAGAGTACATCATGAGAAACGCTGGACTGGAAGAAACACAAGCTGGAATCAAGATTGCTGGGAGAAATATCAATAACCTCAGATATGCAGATGACACCACCCTTATGGCAGAAAGTGAAGAGGAGCTAAAAAGCCTCTTGATGAAAGTGAAAGAGGAGAGTGAAAAAGTTGGCTTAAAGCTCAACATTCAGAAAACGAAGATCATGGCATCCGGTCCCATCACTTCATGGGAAATAGATGGGGAAACAGTGGAAACAGTGTCAGACTTTATTTTTGGGGGCTTCAAAATCACTGCAAATGGTAACTGCAGCCATGAAATTAAAAGACGCTTACTCCTTAAAAGAAAAGTTATGACCAACCTAGATAGTATATTCAAAAGCAGAGACATTACTTTGCAGACCAAGGTCTGTCTAGTCAAGGCTATGGTTTTTCCATTGGTCATGTATGGATGTGAGAGTTGGACTGTGAAGAAGGCTGAGCGCTGAATAATTGATGTTTTTGAACTGTGGTGTTGGAAAAGACTCTTGAGAGTCCCTTGGACTGCAAGGAGGTCCAACCAGTCCATTCTGAAGGAGATCAGCCTTGGGATTTCTTTGGAAGGAATGATGCTAAAGCTGAAACTCCAGTAGTTTGGCCACCTCATGAGAAGAGTTGACTCGTTGGAAAAGACTCTGATGCTGGGAGGGATTGGGGGCAGGAGGAGAAGGGGACGACTGAGAATGAGATGGCTGGATGGCATCACGGACTCGGTGAACGTGAGTCTGAGTGACCTCCGGGAGATGGTGATGAATAGGGAGGCCTGGCATGCTTCAATTCATGGGGTCACAAGAGTTGGACACGACTGAGCAATTGAACTGAACTGAATACCCAGTTTAAAAAAGATAATTGCTAATCAAGTTATTTTACTTATAATTAAAGAATAATATAACTTCAAATGAAATATATGGAGTTTAGTAATAAAATGTTGAGGTTATGTAAATTCATAAACACTTTTGCATATTTTTGAACTACGAAATCAGATTAAAATAGTGAGCACTGAATATTTTAATACTTATTTAGTTTTCTACAATGTTTGAACAATGCTCAAATATAATACTTAAATTAGTTAATATTTTAAATATAATAGTTTTGAAATCACAGTGAAAAGGTTAGTGGAAATAAAACTGTCAACAATATACAGTATTTTATTAAGTAGATTTTTTACTTTTATAAAAGTTATTTTTATTGACAGATTTCATGGTATTGTAAGTCACTGAAATCTTTAAAATAGATTTAACATTTCACCATGGATATTTATATCTTTTAATAATCTACTAATTTGGGTAATAGTGATTCATTTTCATCCCTTAATCAATTTTATCAAATTGGATCATGTGACTTGCAACATGTCAAATCTTATTCTCACATTTTCCTCAAATAAAAAAAGTAGCAGCTGCTAAGGATGCATTAATAATTCCTTGGGTGGGAGTTTAACAATCATATATGCAAAATCTGTTTCAGTATGTTTGTGCATATTGACTTGAAAAACTCCCTGACATTTACATTTTTCTATTGACACTACCTGAATTACATGCACATAGAAGTGATTACATACAATAGTAGTAATTTTGATTTAAAAAGTACATCCTAACCTATAGAAGAAAGCCTGATGTATCATTTTACATTCCAATGAGCACCTCATTCTAAGGTTTTGCATACCAAGGAATTTAATAATGGCAAAGGTATTAAAATTTTGCAAATTAATCTATGGATTGCTGAATTAGAAGAAATTCATCTTACAGTTTTTTCCAATCAAGTTTCTACATGACTATGAGGTCATCTTGGTTTTATAATTCTTATTATTAGCACATAATTTCCTTAATACCTATTAAATGCATGAAAGATTCTTATTTAATCCTTACAAATACATAGTACATGTTACTGATACCAGGATAATCCTCCTCACTCCTCCCCAGCCCCCTCATTTTTTGTTCATAGTTTCTCAAGGTAAAATGTGAAAACACTGAACTTTCCTTTGTTAGTTATAACTACCATTAGTCACACAACTTTCAACCTAATAAAGCTCAGGTTCTTGATTTTTCACTGAAGAAAGAATTCAGGGAAAGACACACTGATAGATAAGTGGCAGATTTGCTTGGATTTAGAGAGACGCACAGTCCACAGCATGTGCTATCACAGAGCATTAATGTGGCAGCCATGAAATGTGTGGTTAGTTTTTGTGAGCGGGGTGATTTCATAGGCTAAAGAGTGGGAGGATCATTCCAGCAATTGGGGAACCACCCATTCCTTGGTCTGTTGATAGTGCCTGGAACCAGAGATCAAATTGCCAACATCTGCTGGATCATGGAAAAAGCAAGAGAGTTCCAGAAAAACATTCTCATGCGAAGAGTTGACTCACTGGAAAAGACTCTGATGCTGGGAGGGATTGGGGGCAGGAGGAGAAGGGGACAACAGAGGATGAGATGGCTGGATGGCATCACTGACTTGATGGACGTGAGTCTGAGTGAACTCCAGGAGTTGGTGATGGACAGGGAGGCCTGGCATGCTGCGATTCATGGGGTCCTAAAGAGTCGGACACGACTGAGCAACTGAACTGAACTGAACTGACATATAAATAAGAATTTAAAGATTGCTTCACTGAATTATTAGAAATACCTGAATATTCGTATTAAATTGCCAAATATTGTTTCAAGAACTTAAGGTATAGAAAGGTACTTCAAACAGAAAAGAAATAGTAAATACATAACAAAGATAGAAAGGAAGGTAGGAAAAAGGAAACAATGGAAGGAAGAATAAAAAAATAGAAAGATAGATAAATGCAATATGCATATAAAAATATGTGCATTTTTATTTAACCAAAGTATGTATTTCAAACAAAAGATATCTTCCATGACATCTTCTAATTACTGTCGATCAGATGACTATTAAAAATAACTGTTAGTACTTTTTATCAATCTAAAAAATACTGGCCAAAGATAACAAACTTTCCAGAATGATTATTAGTAGCTTGGAGAAATTGTGGAGAGGGAGGTAAGAAGGGATAAAGAAAGAGGGAGTTAAGGAGAAGAGACAGAGGGAGAGAGAGAATGAATGAGAATGAGAGAGATTACTGATCAGTTGCAAGTGTTATACCAGGTCAGCCCATGAGCCAGATATTTGAATGAAGAAAGCTTATTGCATATCAGCCAGAATTGTACCTTCAGGTGACTTTTGACTGGGAGTGTATAACAGATATTTGAGAGAGAAATCAGCTGTAAATAGTCAATGATTTAAGCTGTGTTCTGGGGAAAATTTTTCCCTATTAGACATCCTGAACATTTTGAGAAGGGATTTCAGAAACTGGAAAATTATACTATTGGAATTTCTCAGCAAATGCTTGTCATTTTTACTAATAATGATAAGTAACCACAAAGAAAGCTGTTAGATGTGCAAAAGAAAAATACTAAGAGAAATGTTTCAAAAAGAAGTTTTAAAGTGGTTAATATATTAACATTTTAGGTGACAGTCATTGTTAGTTACTCAATGTAGTAGACAAGTAAAAAGTACATTAATCATTTAAGTATTTGTAGTATAAAAATAATTATGGATTGAGAGTGAGGCTAGATAATTTTTAAACTGTTATTTTTACATGTTAAATTAATTGCTCATAAATTATATTTCAGGTCATATAGATATTTTATACCTAGTATCATAAGAACTACGGATTAGAAAGATATAAGCACCTGAATGCAGAGTTCCAAAGAATAGCAAGAAGAGATAAGAAA
>SJYX01021301.1:89403-99995 GCA_006410675.1 Oreotragus oreotragus | reverse complement strand
TGTATGGATGTGAGAGTTGGACTATAAAGAAAGCTGAGCACAGAAGAATTGACGCTTTTGAACTGTGATTGGAGAAGACTCTTGAGAGTCTCTTGGACTGCACGGAGATCCAACCAGTCCATCCTAAAGGAGATCAGTCCTGGGTGTTCATTGGAAGGACTGATGCTGCAGCTGAAACTCAATACTTTGGCCACCTCATGCAAAGAGCTGACTCACTGGAAAAGACTCTGATGCTGAGAGGGATTGAGGGCAGGAGGAGAAGGGGATGACAGAGGATGAGATGACTGCATGGCATCACCAACTCGATGGTGAACTCTGGGAGTTGGTAATGGACAGGGAGGCCTGGCTTGCTGTGATTCATGGGGTCGCAAAGAGTTGGAAACGACTGAGCGACTGAAGTGAACTTAACTGAACTGAACTGGAAATGTCATGGTGCCTCTGGGCATGTCCTTTAGCTTGCAGATTGAGGATCAAGGTTTAGTTGAATTTGACTTGTCTGCCATCTTGGACAGGTGTGATTTTAATCGGTTTATGTTTTGCCCTTGGGCTATGTCATTCTTTCAAAAGTGTGCCATATCCCTTCCCTCCTGTTTCATGCTCTTTTCCTGAGCCCTGTCCAGGCCCACAGTGTTGCCTATACAATCTTCTGGATGGGCAACCAGAAAATAGCTGGCTCTTGGAAGGAAAATACTGTAAAATATCCAATCACTCTAGATATTCAGCCCTTCAGCTTCCATATTTCCTACATGTGCAACATCATCTCTCAGTGAACCCAGTAGGGTGGGTGACAGGCACAGAATATCTGTTAGACTTCTGTCTGTTGGTGGTATTCCCTTCAAGCCTTCAGGGGATAATTTTTGCCACTTTGGGAGTTAGCCCTGCTGGCTGTTTGGGCCCAAACCCTTATCACCCTTCTCCAAAAGTTACAAACATACCCCTGGATCAAATCTCTATTCCACTTTTATGGAACATCTGGTCTGTTGCCTCTTAATAATTTGTCCTCAAGCCACTTACTAACTCCTACAACCAAGACCGTGCCCCCTTGTAAGCAACATCATTCCACCCTACTTATTGCTAAAATACTCTTAAAGCCCCTAACACTCCTTTGTCATTACTTCTGTTATTACCTAAAGTGGGTCTATGACAATGAAATGTTTACCATTGGAAACACTCTAAGCTGCTCTTATGGAGGGCTGGGGGAAGATATCAGTGACTTATATTCCCTCAGAGCAATAAGAGAATATGGCTTATGGCTATTTCATCAGGTTTCCAGTCTCAGGGCACAGGCTTGGATTGCATCATGGTAGATTAGATACATCATGGTATCTATTCCCATCCGTGGTGGACAAACTAGTAATCAGTTAAGATTACAACCCTTTAATCCTACCCAGCACTGGTCATGCTAGAGACCTTGGGGATGCCCAGCTCCAGCCTGGGGTTCCTAGGAGGTCGACCAGCTTCAACTTGCCTAGGGATCCAGTCTTCAGGAAGTTGTCTGACCTCAATCTGCTCAGGACCTACCACCAGTCCATAGGTCCCAGGAGGTCAACATGCCTTGATCTGCCTAGAGATCTCATCCTTGAAAGGTTGTCACACCTCAACCTGCTCAGGGATCCACCAGTCCAGTGATCCCAGGAGGCTGACATCCCTCGACCTGCCTGGGGATTCAATCTCTAGGAGGTTGTCATGCCTCAACTTGCCTGGGGATCTGCACCTTGACCCAAGGATGCCCAGTGCTCAGGTTGCAACAGTACTGTGTAGGATAAGCTTCAGAAAGACTCACCCTAAGGAAGTCCACACATGGAAATAAAAAGAAGCCTCTTAGTTGTGGGACTGTGCCTGGTCTCAACAATAACTCAGTAGTCCACCGAGAACCCTATTGCCTTTCTGGAAAGTCTAAAAGAGGCCCTCCAAAAGTTTACCAATCTGGATTTAGACTCTTACAAGGGACAGTGATTTTAAAGTACAGATTCCTGTCCCAATGTGCATCAGACATCAGGATAAAGTTACAACAGCTACAGTAGCAGGACCCTGCTGCTAGCCTGGGGTTCCTAGGAGGTCGACCAGCTTCAACTTGCCTAGGGATCCAGTCTTCAGGAAGTTGTCTGACCTCAATCTGCTCAGGACCTACCACCAGTCCATAGGTCCCAGGAGGTCAACATGCCTTGATCTGCCTAGAGATCTCATCCTTGAAAGGTTGTCACACCTCAACCTGCTCAGGGATCCACCAGTCCAGTGATCCCAGGAGGCTGACATCCCTCGACCTGCCTGGGGATTCCATCTCTAGGAGGTTGTCATGCCTCAACTTGCCTGGGGATCTGCACCTTGACCCAAGGATGCCCAGTGCTCAGGTTGCAACAGTACTGTGTAGGATAAGCTTCAGAAAGACTCACCCTAAGGAAGTCCACACATGGAAATAAAAAGAAGCCTCTTAGTTGTGGGACTGTGCCTGGTCTCAACAATAAATCAGTAGTCCACCGAGAACCCTATTGCCTTTCTGGAAAGTCTAAAAGAGGCCCTCCAAAAGTTTACCAATCTGGATTTAGACTCTTACAAGGGACAGTGATTTTAAAGTACAGATTCCTGTCCCAATGTGCATCAGACATCAGGATAAAGTTACAACAGCTACAGTAGCAGGACCCTGCTGCCTGTTTAGATGAGATGGTCCAGACAGCCACCAATACCTTTTATAACAGAACAGGAGATGGAGGACAAGCCCCAGGAAAGGGAGAGAAGGAAAGAGATAAGGCATGCCCAGATGCTGGCCCCCCTTCAGGGAAGCCATATGGCAAACCTTGAGTCCTTAAAGGACAAGGCACAGGGCAAATGCTTAAGCTGTAGACAGACGGGACAATGGGCCAAAGAGTGTCCAAACAGTGGCAAGTCTTCTAACGACTTGCTATAAACGCCATCAATTGGGACATTGGGCGGCAGTCTGCCCTCAGAACCCAAGAACCTCAAGGTCAAGCGCCAAGCTTTCCCACATGATGGTTCAACAGAACTGAAGCAGGCCACTCCAGCCAACCTGCCTGTTACAGATAACCATCATGGGCCTGGAGCCAAGGGTGCAACTGGATGTGGCAAGTAGGTCTGAGAATTTCTTTGTTGACACAGGGGCTACCTACTCTGTCCTGACCTCCTACTCTGGAGCCTTCTCCTCCCAAACCTGTACCATTTTAGGTGCTACAGGAAAAACAATCACAAAAAGATTCACCTAAGCACTTCTTTGTTGCTAGCTAGACAAATATTTTCTCATCAGTTTCTGGTGGTCCCTGAGTCTGACTCCCTTATTTGGTAGAGATTGCTTTTTAAATCTTTCAGCTATCACAGTCCTAATGGAAGATGCTTTAAAACTCTCTCTTGGGGGCACTCTATTTTTTACCAGCCACCAAGTGAAACAACTCCTCAATGGGAGAGGACATTTATGGATGTCTGATCAAAGGATCCTCAGATATCAAGTAGTGCTGATGGAAAATATAGGCCTCAGTATATCCCCTTGTGAGATTCTTAACCCAGCTATGCTCCTGCCTATCCCCAAGGGCTCTCTCCCCTTTTACTCTTGCCTAGAAACTTTCGACCACTGGACAAAACTCCAAGAAGGATTTGTCAGAGATCTTCTGGTACACAGAGGAAATCTGGTACACTGATGGAGGCAACTTTGTCTTGGATGGAAAAAGAAGAGCTAGATATGCAGTAGTCTCCAATTTTGAGATCACAGAGGCTAAACCTTTGCCACCAGGTACTTCAGCCCAATTAGCTGAGCTCATAGCTCTGACTCAAATTTTAGAGATGGGAAAAGGAAAAAGAATAGCCATTTACACTGACTCAAGTATGCCTTTCTGATGCTACATGCACATGTTGCTATTTGGAAAGAAAGAGGCCACTTGACCACCCAAGGGTCCCCAATCAAATATGGTGATCAAATCCTTAGGCTCTTGGAGGCAGTCCGTCTGCCCACTGAGGTTTCAGCCTCCCACTGTAGAGGACACCAAAAAGGCAGCATAGAAGTGGCATGAGGGGACCAACGAGCTGATCAGGCACCTAAGAGAGCAGCATTACAGAACAATGACCTAATAGGGGTTGCCACCTTAGTTCTGCAAACTAATTTGCCAGAAACTCCTTCATATACTGAATGTGAGATTCTTAAAGCTAAGAGTGAGGGCTTTCAAGAGGATCATATGGAGTGGTTCCAAAAGGAGAGACTCCTTTTTCTGCCTGGAAACCTCCAGTAGAAGTTGGTTAACTCCTTACATGCCACACCACTCATTTAGGGGAGAAGGCCCTTCCAAATTACTAGAAAAGTCTTTCAGAGGAACAGGCCTCCAAATGACTATAAGGCAAGTGGTCTCCTCTTGTCCCACTTGCCAATTAAACAATCCCCAAGCTCGAAGACCCCAGCTGGCCCAGCCTATCCAACGGTGTGTTACCTACCCAGAAGAGGATTGGCAGATGGACTTCACCCAGACACCAGCTTCTCAAGGGTATAAGTACCTACTAGTCATGATAGATATATTTACAGGATGGGGTGAAAGCTTTCCCACCCAGACTGAGAAGGCTGAGAAGGTGGTAAAAAACTGCTCCAGTAAATCATTCTGAGATTTGGTCTCAGAGTCTTAATTAATTGACATTAATTTAAGCTCCACTGTAGTCACTGAAGTTAAAAAAAAAAAAAAAGTTTTTGAAGTCATGTTGTTGAGTGATATTTGTGTTAAACATATACTCTGGGTATGTAAAAAGCTAAAACTGTGTAAACTGACCCCCAAACCAGGGTAAGTGTTCTTAGCATGTTTAACATGGGCTAGTCCAAGCTACGATGTTCAACAGAGTGGGTATATTAAATTTATTTTCGACCTACAATATTTTCAACTTATAAAGAGCTTATTGAGATGCAACTCAATGGTAAATTTCCGTTCGGTTCAGTTGCTCAGTCGTGTTCACTCTTTGCGACCCCATGCACTGCAGAATGCCAGAATTCCCCGTCCATCACAAACTCCCAGAGCTTACTCAAACTCATGCCCATCAAGTTGGTAATGCCATCTCATTCTCAGTTGTCCCCTTCTCCTGCCTTCAATCTTTCCCAGTGTCAGGGTCTTTTCTAGTGAGTCGGTTATTTGCATCAGGTGGCCAAAGTATTGGAGTTTGGAAGGACTTCAACAGCAGTCCTTCCAATGAATATCCAGGATTGATTTTCTTTAGGATAGACTGGTTGGATCTTCTTGCAATCCAAGGGACTCTCAAGAGTCTTCTCCAACACAGTTCAAAAGTGTCAATTCTTCAGCACTAGCGACTCAGCAGCAGCAGCAGCTTTCTTTATAGTCCAACTCTCACATTCATACATGACTACTGGAAAAACCATAACTTTGATAGGATGGAACTTTGTTGGCAAAGGAATGTCTCTACTTTCTAATATGCTGTCTAGGTTGATCATCGCTTTCCTTCCAAGGAGCAAGTGTTTTTAAATTTCATGGTAAATTTAGGTGATCTGTATTCACTCAATCAACAAAGTACATTGAATACAGATTATATAATCTGCTTTTGTGAATTTCGTGTTAATGAAGTCATGAACTAGCTTTAGAATGTTAAATTCTAGAGGCAGAGATAATTGAGTAGTTGAATACATTATATGCAGACAACAATGGGTGAGAATAACTCCCATTTGAATAAATAAGTATGCTATTGTAAGGTAGAGGAGGAAAAAATTGCAACCCTTGATTGGGAGCATTTAAAGATGGCTTGATAAACTTGCCTTTATTTGAACTTTGATGAAGTCTGCAGTTTTGTTTTTTCTTCTCTCTCGTTTTTTTTTAAATGTGTAGTAGAGGAATATTCTACAACTGCTTTTATTAATTTGTTTCACTTTTATATAATTTACTTATTTTAATAGCTATTGCATGTAATAAATTCATAGATTATTTATTAAGGCATAAGTTAGTCTCCCAATATGCACTGAAAACCAAAGCTTGAAATATAAAAAAACTGGCCTGCAAATATACAGATATTTAAATAGCAAGTGGACAATTATATTTTACCATATAAACCATCGGGTTTCCCAGGTGACCCGTTGGTAAAGAACCTGCCTGCCAATGCAGGAGACATAAGACATGGATTAGATTCTTGGGTAGGGAAGATCCCCTGGAGGAGGAAATGGCAGTAGAACAATACTGACCACTCAGGCATATAAACCATTAGCTGCTCCTTCCTTTCATTTTGCAAAGCAAAGTTAACCCAGGTTACTCGGTGCAAGCACCTGAGCTCATGGATTATTGCACTCTAGTTTGAGAACTGGCCCATAAACATGGGGAATGAGAAACCAAAGAAAGAAGCAGATCACTCCAGACCAGTAACTGGTGGTTTTAGTAAGCAAGGGAATTTACATACAAGACTTGGGAGGCCATAGGAGAAGCAGATCATTGTGCTCAACTTTCAGAATCTTAACAGTTTATACAGAGGACTTAACTGGGTTCAGTCATGTACACCAGAGGTCCTCAACTTTTGGGGCACCAGGGACTGGTTCCATGGAATACAAGTTTTCTGCAGATAGGGGTGGTGATGGTTTGGGGATGATTCAAGCACATTACATTTATTTTGCACTTTATTTCTATTAGTGTTATATCAGCTCCACCTCAGATCATCAGGCATTAGATCCTAGAGGTTGGGACCCCTGATGTATACAATCCATATGGTCTCTATAACACATTGTCCTTGGAACAGCTCCTATTGTGGGAGTTATGGGCGAACTGTACATTTTAAGGGAAGTGGAGGGCTGAGGAGCCTCTGACTTGGGTATATCACACAGGTGAACCCACAGTCACATCCTCTTGATGACCTCCTCCAACTTATCATGTCTCTTTCTTTCATAATAAGTGGTCATAGACTCACAAAGCATGTATACATATTTTTTCTTTTGATGGTGGCATCTTCAGTTTCCTCTGTATTTTAGTTTTCAGAGTAAAATTAATCACTGCTTACATAACATGTGGAATTGTCTCTTATACACATCTAATATATCAACTTTAAAAATAAGCTGTAATTTGAATTTTTTGATAATTTTAAAATAATATTATGTGTATGAAATTAATACTTAGTAAAAGACACAAAGCACAAGAACTCAGTGATCATAAAAACAGCATATTTTGGTGATCTAAAAAATCCTAGAGCAATATCATGGCATATTTTGGTGTCACAGTTCATTTCACATGAAAGTTGTTATCAGCAAACTAAAGGGAAAGCTGAGGAACAGTGAGTGCCTAAAATCACAGGTTTTTAAGGAGGGGATTTTAGTGCAAAGAGATAGATCACCTATTGACTGAGCATTTTGTTACAAACTCAGCAGTCTGCAAAACAAAATGAATCAAAACTGTAATTCACCTGGGTTATTCAACCTTATTCATGATTGCATCATAGAAATGATGCTCTCTTTAGCCCCTGAAATCTTGAAAATTATTAAAAGTAAAATTATAGATAAGTGGAGTAGTTTCATCATTAAGTTCAATTCTACAAAGAGGAAAGGCAAAACTTGTTTCTGCCATCAGTTGGACCTAAAAATGTATCAAGGGAAGGTTCCAAAACAACATCTTTTCTTTCTTAATGTGTTATAACAACACTAGTAAAGCAAAGGATAAACACGCTTCTGTAAAATAAGGTTTTTTATGTCCTATATATTTATTTTTTTATACAACAGTCTTCTTAGTGTATTTATGAATTGCACACACCTTTGTTGCACCAAAAATCCATTGCATTCACCTTTACTCTTTACCACTCTTTCCATGTCAATCATAAAAACATTTATGCTGTGAAGGCACTTATAGACTATAATTGAAGCAGTTCTATAAATGTCTGCGTGTGCAATGCACTGCTGTACTTGAACTTGTATTTGAAGAGCAGCTCTCCTAAACTGAAAATATTTTATTTTGGAAAAATATATTGGATATATTTCCCCAACTTTTATCTTTTGTTGAATATTTCTGTTAACTCTGCCTACCAATTTTCCATCTCTTCTTTTAAGGAGAGTGACTTCCCTTTCCAATCCACTTTCTTATTTCAACCATAAGTTTCTAACATTAGCTTTTCATTATATTACTTGGAATTTCTGTCTATATTTATTTGTTCCAGAAGTAAACACTAAAGCCGCTGTTTCTAAGAACCGCACAAGTCTGTGTTCAAATCACATGGAAACAGCTTGTCTGAAAAACACAGGAAGAAAAGTGGAATTGAACGGTAGATTACTGAAAACATTCAATTGCTGGTGCCAAATGTTTTAGAAATGCAGGCTCGTATTACAAACTCACAACTAAATGAAATTAACTATATATTTTACTCTTTGTCTAAGATACTTCACAACGAATTTCTAGTATTTCTTTCATTTTTCTTACTAACTTACTTCTATTTTTCTCACAAGAGAGATAAACCTATTTATCATGAAAAGCCCACCAACAACAAAAAAAAGGCAAACTAGATCATTATTAATAGCATCCTTTATTGGAGGAAGTGATTAAGGTATTCTTAAAATATTGCTTAGGTTAACAAGCAACAGACAACAAACATAATGACCAGGATTTGAAGCAATTCTATTAGAAGTAGTTTTCTAACTGTTGCTTTATGTTATGAGCATATTAATTATTAATCGCTGTTTCTCACTTCATAGTGTAAACATGTTGATGGGATGATGGATTTTGACATTATAAATATGAAAATAAATTATAAATCATTGGCTATTTATAAACAATTTGTTTTCCTTAAGAAAATATTTGTATTCTTAACCAAAAGACTTGTAGAGAGAAATCAATCATTTAAGAACATTTTATAATATGTCTACATTTTTGTTTGCTTCATTAATCAGTACATAAAGTATTTAATGCTTATTTTGGATAAAAGCCAGGGAAATTAATATACTAGTGTCTCTCTCCCCACTTTTTTAAATGTGCCCCAGTGCTTTGCATTGGTTGACTTCAAAGTGAAGTCAAAAATATGGGAATACATCAATATGTGTCACAGAAGTCATTCTTCTCAGGAAGTGAGCAGGAATGAGGCGACAGGAGTCCATATGGAATGTCAAATAGAAAATATTTGTTAAACGCACTCTTTTCCCTATATCATCAACTCTATTTCTAGTTCAGGTAAATATAATGTGCTTCCAATGAGCAGAATTCACACATAACCACCATCATAAATCTTCTTATTGATATGTGAATAACAAACAAGTCTTACTCCAATCTAACACCTAACATATCAGCCATTACTATGTTCTTTCTAGGACTGCAAAAATAAATAAGTAAATAAACACATGAATAAATAAATAAATAAAGGTTTTTGGGTCATTAACAATCCTATGAACATAAATGTCACATATCCCTCTTAAAGTTTGTCACAACCCTGTGTTGGTTATCTTCCCTGACTGCTATCATTTATTTTATATTCTCCTGTCCTCTATTAGCACATCAGTTATAAGTGGAAAAATTCAGTTACTTATTGCTTTAGGATCTGAGGGCTTACTACTGTTGTCTTTATCCTATCTCCTTAGTTTTCATTTCCCTGAATTATTGTAGTACTTAAACGAAAAACCTGAGAAAATTTCAGAAAAACATAGTCCTCCCTATTCTGATTGTATTTCAGCAAAGCAACATTGGTATAAGGATTAATCATTTCATCTACAACAGCCACGTCCTTAGCTGCTTGATATTCCAGCTGCATGCTGAAAATGAAAGTGAAGTTGCTCAGTCATGTCTGACACTTTACCACCCTATGTACTGTATCCCACCATGCTCCTCCGTCCACAGGATTTTCCAGGCAAGAATACTGGAATGGGTTGTCGTTTCCTTCTCCAGGGGATCTTCCTGACCAATGGATCGATCCCACATCTCCTGAATTTCAGGCAGACTCTTAACCGTCTGAGCACCAGGGAATCTCTAAATGGTAAACCCAAGATATTCATGAAGTAGTCTTGACAACTAGTTCATGAAAACTCTAATGATGTTTCTTAGATGCTTCCCATGTGTTGCTAGTGATAAAGAACCCTCCTGCCAATGCAAGTAGACATGAGACACAGATGCAATTCCTGGGTTCAGAAGGTCCCCAGGAGGAGGGTATGGCAACCCACTCCAGTATTCTTGCCTGGAGAATCCCATGGAGAGAAAAGCCTGGTGAGCTATGGTCCATAGGGTTGCAATGAGTCAGACACGACTGAAGTGACTTAGCACACAGCATTATGTTTCTTGGTGGAATCATTTGTCCTAGAATATCCAAATACCTTGAGCCTAAAATATTGGCTGTGAAGGATAAAAATGTTTTCCATGGAATATTACTTTGGCAATGAGTAAGACATTTTGTCAGCCAAGGACTGGAAATGCTAACAGAAACACTATAAACAAAGAAAGCAATCCAAGACAGTCAACCCACTACCAACCAGGTAAGCAAACATCCTGTGGCATGGCGCCATATCAACAGCACAGGATTTATCCCTGTTGTTGGCTGGTTGAAACCACAGCTGTGACAAAAGCCCAGCTTGCTTTGTTGAGGAAAAGAGAAAGTCTATAAATTCATGCCTTTCACTATGGCCATTTTTGTGTGGGCCAAGTGATCAAACTGGAAAAGGT
>SJYX01021301.1:53673-79781 GCA_006410675.1 Oreotragus oreotragus | reverse complement strand
CTGTGTAAGAATTAAATAAATGTGTTTGCTTTATTTATTTTCACATAAGCTATGTGCTAATGTTCTCTTCCAAAATGTGCTCATATCCTACTTTATCTCTCATTTTTCAGTCCTATCTATATTTATGCTTTTGTTTTTTAATGCAAATAGATAGTTATACTGGTAATACTGAGAAAAATGAGAAATAAAGTAGCAGTTGTAAAAACCGTTATTGAGAATAATTAATATTTTTTCACAGTAGTCAGGTTTTAATATTGCACAAAAATAAAATTGGTTCAGAGTATTTTTATTTTAGTATTATTAGGCTTTATATTTTAAAATTATTTCTGTAAGAAAAATATTAACTATCCTCTTTGCATAGGATCTGTAGCAGTTTTTCAATAACCATATAAATCATGACAACATTTTCCAAGTTGTCTACCGTGGGATACTAGTTCTCTTAAAAAACAAAAAAACCTCTGAGCTAATGTATATATTAAAAAATAGACATTTAGCTTGTAATAATTACTTGCTTGAAATTAAACCTATACAAGGTATATAATGACCAAGATAGGCTTAATATTCTCCTCAGCTTGACTAAACTTAAAACAGATTTCTTCCTGACTCTAGGCTCCTGACAGATAGCTCTTTTCTTAGAGCTGTTACTTCAGATGACTTATTAATTTACAACTGTCCCTTTGGGTTTAAATCTTCTCCCAGCCTCTTTCTAGTTTTACACATCAGGAATAACTTCTCAAGAATCTTGGAGCCCTCTCTTTGAAACATATGCATGAAGAAAGACAAGGCTCCCATTTCCCATCTCTGTGACAGAACAGGAGTATAAATTGATAAGCCAATTAGCAAAGACCGAAAGTCTAATCACATTGGCTAATGCATCTCCTCCCTTGATGCTTTTCATTACTTTTTCACTCTTCACCTCTGTTTCCAAATCTTTCAGTTATTCTTCCCTTTCAGAGGAGTTAAACTCAGTCTTGCCCTTCTATTGCAATAGTTTGATCCATTGACATGGACTTGAATATGGTCCTCTTTACCTATTTATCTGGTCCACTACAATTTTCACTTGATATTGATGTGGTATTTGGAAAGAACTATAAAAAGTACATCTGTTTAAAGTCATATATCTCAAAACATCATAACTTTGACAACTCAAGCTCTGTGAAGTATAATTTATAAATATAGATTGATATAAATAAGTTTTATTGAATATGTAACTATTTCACTACATTGATATAGCACTCACTGTCTATAAGTAAAACCAAATTCATAGTATTGGAGTGATGCAAAAATAAACATGAAATTATATCTACAACAAATTGTTGCATGTTAGAAATTGAGATAAATATCTACATTGAAAATTATGAAGCAAGGCATAAAATTATGCTTTCTAAAACTTATAAAACATATCCCAAATGAAATATTCTAATAATTCTCTGAGAAAAAATCTGCAGAGATTCCAGAAACATCAATTTGTCTCTTTATCCCATCAGGTAATATGTCTACATCAAAGCCAGATGTACAAAAGCAGTTCCACACTTGCTTAAGTAGCTATTTGTAAAAGTGCATGAGTGGGGGGATCCTGTGAATACATAGAAACACTATGATAGAATTTTGTTATTGTAAAAATCATGTTCCTGCTTCTTTTCATCACCTGAAAAAACAGATGCACACATATATTTTTAGTAACTGACTATTCTGAAGACAGAATTGGAAAAGATCTTGCCAAAGTAGGCATGAGATACTGAGGCTAATGGATATAAAAGACATTGCCAGCTAATGAGGAAATGGATTATGTACTTTCATATCTATTCAACCAATGGAGATATTGTCTTCCTAGCTTTCCACAAAAACAATGTCTACCAAGCTTCATTTATTTTTTCTGTTTGTGAAGTTTGTGGAAAGGACATTTAATCACTTTGTGAAGACTGAGTTGCCCTTTTGAGTTCTCTTTTCCCTGACCTGAGCAGCCTTATCTCTATCAACTTTACTTGGATTTGTTATAAGATTTAAATTGGGTACTCCCCTTTTTCCAAGAAGAATACTAGTTTTCTGCTCAAGTCTGAGTGCTCAAAGTATAATATGGCCTGTGAACTCCTAATCTAGAACCATACACTATTGCACAAATCAATGAAATGGAAAAAAGAATATCAGTAACATCTATAGTTTTTCATTCTGAAAAGAGAATTTAAAAAAATAGCCTTGAATCTGTGGCAAAGACTTCCCTCTCACAATAATTATTGAATTGAGATGAATCAAGATACTGTTTTGTTGTTTGTTTATTATTGGTTTTCGTTCTCTTTTGATGGAGGAAGGAGAAAGTTTATTCAGCAAGGATATGAGAAAAAGATTTTAGGGTAAAAGTGATAAAATTTAGGAATATTTCTTTACACCAAATTGTTAAAGTTGGTTGTGGCTAAGAGTTCCTCAGGGATCTTTGTGTGGTTGTCCATTTTTAAAAGCCTGATTTTGGTCTTCCCATCCCCTTTCCCTATAAACAATGTTCCCCAAAGCTGTCTTTAAGGCACTAGGTATTGAATTTGAATTATGAGAGAACACTGAATCAGCCTTTGGGACTTATCAAACCAACATTATAAGAATTATTTTTATCCCTCCCTAAAATTATTCACTTCTGCTCCTGCCCTGTGTGTATGTTGTGTGTATCTGTAACTTCAGGAAATGGTAAAAGAATAATAAATCTTTGAAAATGGAGGGCAGGCCTAAAGAAGTTAAGAACATTTCCTTTTAGAGAAATACTCTTAACTTCTATTATCTTTTGCAAAGTTTGCATAAACTTAATTGTTAAAACAAACTAGAACAGTATATGTAAAAGGAAGCTAAAAACTGAAATAATTACACTATAGATATTCATGTAAAAATCCTAAACACATCTCAGAACAAGAAAACCAGGTATTACAGTCTTAAAATTCATCAGGAAAAATTAATTTCACATATTCATACATATTTTGATTTAAAATTTCCATGAATATTATTCAACTCTTTAAAAACTTCATCTGCCAAGTACATACTTAGTATTGGCTATATTCTACGTATTGCAATGAGTTGAAGTGCAATTGATTAACAAATTACAGATAAAATAAATGATTATGAAATTATAAAGAATGATATTAAAAGACAATGAAATGCTCAGCGAACAAGAATAGAAAATTATTACACATTTCATTGAATGCAACTATTCCAATGGGTATCTATAATCAGAAAAATCAAGCAGAGAAGTTATATCTATGAAATCATCAATATATAAAGTTTGATATAAACCAGTTTTATTAAGCAATGAAAAATTTTAAAAATGAACCAAAATGAAGAAAATAAGAATGTGATAGACATAAAGAAAGAAAAATATTAGATGGTGCTCTACAGAAAACTAAATTCATACAGCAAATGTTGTAATATAATTGAGATCTGTTGGGCTGCAGTGCACAGGCCTACAAGGTCTGTGAGTTCCCAGTCTCAAGACTAAAGACAGAGACCAAACAAAGTCAGCAACATAAACATCAAGGTTTAATGAATGGAGGATCTTAAATGTTTGAAGCCAGGTCCTGGAAAAATACCCCACCATGTATGGCACACAGTGGGCAGGACATGGAAGCAGTCTTCACCTCCAAGGGGAGACAGAGATTGCCAGTTACAGGGGGAATTACATCAGGTTGATAGATTAGTTACTAGGGAAACCAGTAGAGAGGCATGCCCCTCACCACCCCTTTGATAAGCTATCACTCACTGGGTCAGGGGCAAACATGTAGGAAGATCAGTCACATGAGGATGATGTAGGTGAAACAGGTCCTGCTCAGGCAGAGGATATACGGAGAGCAAGAGAACAGCCATCCTGAGTGGTCTTTCCATATAAGAACATGAAGAGAGAAATTATGATGGACATTATCTTACAAAGATAAGAGAACAGACCCCAGCTCACAGATCCTAACAGCTTGTGAGAACTTTAATTCTAACTGAGAGGTTTAATTTTTACAAAAAAGAAGCCATAGCAGGTTGACTTTTAAAAGAAAAGAGATTGAATTTGCTA
Source organism: Oreotragus oreotragus (assembly GCA_006410675.1). Classification (NCBI taxonomy): domain Eukaryota; kingdom Metazoa; phylum Chordata; class Mammalia; order Artiodactyla; family Bovidae; genus Oreotragus; species Oreotragus oreotragus. The sequence continues at coordinate 75,745 of SJYX01021301.1, read as the reverse complement.
TGGAAAGACCATTCCAGCCACTTGCACATTCATCTGTTCTATAAACCTCTGTATTTTCTAACAACATGTCTTATGTTTGTAGACTTGAAAATATCACTTTTGAAATAATCATTGTTTTATCATTATATTTCATTTTTCCTTTTATATAATCAGAAATTTTATTTTTAGTTGTCTATTCAAAATTGGATAAGCTCCACTGTCCAATAATGCTAAACTACCACAGCCATCAGATAAAAGAAGCAACATAAACCAGTACATTAGAGAGCTGATTACACATTTTTGTTTGTTAAATATATGACTCCAGGGATCTAAGCATCACCATTACTTGACACATTAGTCATCTGGAGTTGTCATGAGTTAACAAAACAAAAATTCCCAGAGTAAATTTTACAAGCTTCAGTAGTTTGGGAAGTCTTGTCTTGTCATATTTTTTTTTATAGTTTTAACATTTAACACAGAATACAATTATAATTATTTACTTATTTAGGCAAACTAGAACTTTAGGCAAATACAACAGCTATGACCTGTATAATTAAGAAAATATGAGTGTTTTGGATAAATAGACATGAGAGTTTGATTTGCCCCAATATCCACAGAGAATTCTTTAATCCATAAACAACTAAGAATATGCTAATTTTTAAATTGCTACCCAGAAAAAATAACAAAGACTACAAATAGTGAAATCTAAAACAGATGAGTATAGCTAAATTTAAACATATAACATTATAATGTATAATATTAATAATGTTCATGTAAAATTTGTGAGAGTTTAAAAAATTTAAGGTACATTTATTTTTATCTTTTTACTAGGTAGTAGATGCTAAAGCTGAAACTCCAGTACTTTGACCACCTCATGCGAAGAGTTGACTCATTGGAAGACTTTGGTGCTGGGAGGGATTGGGGACAGGAGGAGAAGGGGACGACAGAGGATGAGATGGCTGGGTGGCATCACTGACTAGATGGACATGAATCTGAGAGAACTCTGGGAGTTGGTGATGGACAGGGAGGCCTGGCATGCTGCAATTCATGGGGTCACAAAGAGTCAGACACGACTGAGCGACTGAACTGAACTGAGAAAATATAAATCCACATCAGATATATATGACATGGAAAACTACAGGGACGAAACACAATCTCAGTCTCTGTATTATCACCCCTCTTCCTTTCATCCTTCCCTCCCTCTCTCTGTGATATGCTATCTTTAGAAAAATATTCAGTTGAATCTCAGGAATGAGTGAAAACCTATATGACAAATGTAACAAATGAAGTAGGTGGAGAATAGGTACTGACATTAGTAACTTTACACGATGGAGTATTACTCAGCCATTAAAAAGAATACATTTGAATCAGTTCTAATGAGGTGGGTGAAAATGGAGCTGATTATACAGAGTGAAGTAAGCCAGAAAGAAAAACACCAATACAGTATACTAACACACATATATATATATATGGAATTTAGAAAGATTGTAATGATAACCCTGTATGCAAGACAGCAAAAGAGACACAAATGTATAGAACAGACTTTTGGACTCTGTGGAAGAGGGAAAGGGTGGGATGATTTGGGAGAATGGCATTGAAACATGTATGAGGTGAGGTGAAGTCGCTCAGTCGTGTCCGACTCTTTGCAACCCCATGGACTGTAGCCTACCAGGCTCCTCCTTCCATGGGATTCTCCAGGCGATAATACTGGAGTGGGTTGCCATTTCCTTCTCCAGGGGATCTTCCTGATCCAGGGATTGAACCCAGGTCTCCCGCATTGGAGGCAGACGCTTTTAACCTCTGAGCCACCAGGGAAGCCCATGAATACTATCATATAAGAAATGAATCGCCAGTCTAGGTTCGATGCAGGATACAGGATGCTTGGGGCTGGTGCACTGCGATGACCCAGAGGGATGGTATGGGGAGGAAGGTGGGAGGGGGGTTCAGGATTGGGAACACGTGTACACCCATGGCGGATTCATGTTGATATATGGCAAAACCAATACAATATTGTAAAGTAAATAATAATAATAAATCTAATTCAACAATGTATAAAATCATTAAAATTTTTAAAAAATAAAAATAAAAATGAGTGGAGTAAGAATAGTAGCAGAAGAATTGCATTACACATAAACACAGAAATTAGTTGATATAGATGCTTGCTGCAGGGATATAAGACAATGATTCTGATATGGCCATACACGCACACTGGAAATTAATGATTTTGTAAATGGATAGCAGTTGGCAGGAGCAATGTTTCTTCTTGTTGGTGTCAATAAGTGGAAGACAGAATAATCCATGTAATCATAAACTAAAGTCTGATGCATTTCATACATCACATGCTTATTTCATCCCTGTGTTATATGAGAGCCTAACGTGAAAATGCAGTAGCAAGGATGGATAGCAGTTGGCAGGAGCAAGGTTTCTTCTTGTTGGTGTCAATGAGTGGAAGATAGAATAATCCATGTAATCATAAACTAAAGTTTGATGCATTTCATACATCACATGTTTATTTCATCCCTGTGTTATGTGAGAGCCTAACATGAAAATACAGTAGCAAGGATCGCACATAGTACTCTGATCTTATGTTTTAACACCATTCCCCTTTCAACCAACTGAAAGGGGCCACAGAACAAAAGTAATACTGAAGTACAACATTAAAAGTATTGGATTCTATCCCAAAGTATAACATATACAACAAAACATAGAATAAAAAACATGGTATCACTCACATTGATATATTAGATGCATGTCTCACATTCTACTAGTGCTATTTTCCCCCTTATTTCAAATAAATGTGTGTTTGTGAGGAAAAGGTTAATACAATTAAGATTAATCATAATTTAAAACGTAAAATAGCACTATCAAAACTGGGAAGTAAATGAACTAACTATGTCTAAGTAATAAGACCATTAAAAAATAAATTGCCATCAATAAGTTTTTGAAACAAAAATTATTTCTCATAATTTTCTTCATATTTTATGTAATATACTTGTTGAAATGGAGTCCTCAAAGGTACCTTAAATTATGTTAAGTTTAAACATTCTTCCAGGTGTTATAGGATATTAAATATTCATTCCAGAGTAATATTTGTTATGAATATTCCTTATTCAGTATAATTGAAAGAATTACAGAATTAGAAGTATTTTATATTTAAAAAATAAACAAAGAGCTTTATTTAAAAAATAAATTAAAAAATTCTTACTGATTCAGTATAGAAACTGAGGCATTTAGCTTTAAGTATTTAAATATTTTATCTAAATAAAAAGCATAGAAAAATGTCAATTTGTTTTCAGAAGTTGTGGCATTCTTATTTGATAAAATTAAAATGTTGAAAGAAAAGTTACTGCAAAGTAGTATCTTGAAGAAACAGAAGAAAATATTGTTTTGGAAATTTTTCATTGCTGAATATCTACTCCACTACAACAGCTAGATCATCCTGAAAGTTGAGGAAAAAAAATTGAAAGCTCAAAAACACTTAAGTTTCAAGCAACAGATTCTCACAAAGAGAAACAATTTGCACTTGTCTAGGATTCAAGAGCTGAAGTAGTATCAAATATTTATGTCTAAGAGAATACCACAATAAGACCAAAAATGATATCTCTACATATTTTAAAGTATAGAAATTGCAGCATCCAGCAAATCTCCACTCCTATTACCATCGCTTGCTACGTTTTTCTCGAGGATATGTTGAAATGGTAGACAACGTTTTTATTTTTTTTAATGTATTAATTGAAGTATAGTTTCCAGTGTTGTGCTACTTTCTATTGTACAGCAAAGTGATTTAGTTATACATATATATATATATATATATACATAACGTGTGTGTGTGTGTGTGTGTGTGTGTGTGTNATCTCTACATATTTTAAAGTATAGAAATTGCAGCATCCAGCAAATCTCCACTCCTATTACCATCGCTTGCTACGTTTTTCTCGAGGATATGTTGAAATGGTAGACAACGTTTTTATTTTTTTTAATGTATTAATTGAAGTATAGTTTCCAGTGTTGTGCTACTTTCTATTGTACAGCAAAGTGATTTAGTTATACATATATAATATATACATAACGTGTGTGTGTGTGTGTGTGTGTGTGTGTAGGGCTTCCTTGGTCACTCAGATGATAATCTGCCTGCACTGAAGGAGACCCAAGTTCAACCTCTGCGTTGAGAAGATACCCTGGAAAAAAGAATGACTACACTCTTTAATACTCTTGCCTGGAAAAATTCGACAGGCCAAGAAGCCTGATGGGCTTACAGTCCAAGGGGTCACAAAAAGTTGGACATGACTGAAGGACTCAGCACATGCATACATACACACACAAAGACACACACACACACACACATATATTTATATATTCCTTTCCATATTCTTTTCCATTAGGATTTATCACAAAATATTGAATATAGTTCCCTGTGCAATACAGTAGGGCTTAGTTATTTATCTATTCTGTATAAAATAGTTTGTGTCTGCTAATCTCAAACTCCTAATCTATCCCTCTTCCGCCTCTCCCTCTTCCTTAGGAAACACAAGTCTGTTCTCTCTGCCTGTCTGTTTGTTTCATAGATAAGTTCTTTTGTGTCATATTTTAGATTCCACACATAAGTGATGTCATATGGTATTTGCCCTTCTCTTTCTGACTTACTTCACTTAGTATGATAATCTCTCAGTCTATCCATGTTGCTGCAAATGGCATAATTTCATTTTTAAGGCTGAGTATGCTTGCTCCTCAAAATTCCAGCAGAGATATTTAAAATCTTAAAAGATTATGCTATTAAACTGCTAAATTCAATATGTCAGCACATTTGGAAAACCCAACAGTGGTCACAGGACTGGAAAAAGTCAATCTCTATCCCATTTCCCAAGAAGGACAGCACTAAAGAATGTTCAAACCACTGGACAATTGCACTCATCTCCCATGCTATTGCTTCCCTCATAGCTCAGTTGGTAAAGAATCTGCCTGCAGTGCAGGAGACCCTGGTTTGATTTCTGGGTCAGGGAGATCCTCTGGAGAAGGGATTGACTACCCTCTCCAATGTTCTTGGGCTTCCCTTGTGGCTCAGCTGGTAAAAAAATCCGTCTGCAACGCAGGAGACCTGGGTTCAATCCCTGGGTTGGGAAGATCCCCTGGAGAAGAGAGAGTCTACTCACTCCAGTATTCTGGCCTGGAGAATTCCAAAGACTATATAGTCCATGGGGTAGCAAAGAGTTGGACACGACTGAGCGACTTTCATTCACTCACCCACTCCCATGCTACTGAGGTTATGCTCAACATCCTCTAAACTAGGGTTCAACATTATGAGAACTGAGATCATCCAGATGTTCAAGCAAGGCTTAGAAAAGGCAGACAAACCAGATATCATATTGCTAACATTCACTGGATCATAGATAAAGCAAGAGAATTCCAGAGAAACATCCACCTCTATTTCATTCACTATGCTAAAACCTTTAATTGTGTCGTAACAAACTGTGGAAAACTTTTAGAGAGATGGGAATACCAGACCATCTGACCTGTCTCCTGAGAAACCTGTATGCTGATCAAGAAGCAACAGTTAGAACTCTGTATGGAACCACTGCCTGGTTCAGGCTTGATAAAGGAGTATGACAAGCGTATTTATTGCTACCCTGTCTACTTAACTTATATGCAAAGCACATCATGTGAATGCTGGGCTGGATGAGTTACAAGCTGGAATCAAGATTGCTTGGAGAAATATTAACAGCCTCAGATATGAGGATGATACCACTCTAATGGCAGAAAGCAAAGAGTACATAAAGAACTCCTGGATGAGCATGAAAGAGGAGAGTGAAAAAGTCGGCTTAAAACACTTAAATCACTTAGAGTGACTGCTAAGAGGTATGGGATTTTTTTTTTTGATGTGATGAATGTTCTAAAATTGATCGTGGTGATGATTACACCACTCTGTATATACTAAAAAACCTGGAATGGTATGATTTATATCTCACTAAACGCCTTGGAAGAAAAGTGGTGACTAACCTAGATAGCATATTGAAAAGCAGAGACATTACTTTGCCAACAAAGGTCCGTCTAGTCAAGGCTATGGTTTTTCCAGTGGTCATGTATGGATGTGAGAGTTGAACCGTGAAGAAAGCTGAGTGCCGAAGAATTGATGCTTTTGAACTGTGGTGTTGGAGAAGACTCTTAAGAATACCTTCAACTGCAAGGAGATCCAGTCAGTCCATGCTGAAGGAGATCAGCCCCGGGATTTCTTTGGAGGGAAGGATGCTAAAGCTGAAACTCCAGTACTTTGGCCACCAGACTCTGATGCTCGGAGGGATTGGAGGCAGGAGGAGAAGGGGACGACAGAGGATGAGATGGCTGGATGGCATCAGCAACTCAATGGATGTGAGTCTGAGTGAACTCCTGGAGTTGGTGTTGGACAGGGAGGCCTGGCGTGCTGTGATACATGGAGTCGCAGAGAGTCGAACACGACTGAGCGATTGAATTGAACTGAACTGAAAGTTTTGTGACAAATGTTTCAGTATGGTAAGCATGAAATATAATAAAGAGAATCTAATAATGTCTTAAGGAAATTTAGTATAGATAAGAGATCCAACCAGTCCATTCTGAAGGAGATCAGCCCTAGGTGTTCTTTGGAGGGAATAATGCTAATGCTGAAACTCCAGTACTTTGGCCACCTTATGTGAAGAGTTGACTCATTGGAGAAGACTCTGATACTGAGAGGGATTGGGGGCAGGAGGAGAAGTGGACGACAGAGGATGAGATGGCTGGATGGCATCATCGACTCGGTGGACGTGAGTTTGCGTGAACTCCGGGAGTTGGTGATAGACAGGGAGGCCTGGCGTGCTGCAATTCATGGGGTCGCAAGGAGTCGGACATGACTGAGCAACTGAACTGAAATGAAATGAAAGGTAATTTCAAAAATCCAAGGTTGGTTAATAATTATAAGTTCATCATTAAAATGCAGGCATCTACTCCTCCTGGCCAAGAGGGGAAAGCCTCTAGGTCTATAACCATTTGGAATGTAAAAGAGTTGCTCCATGGGAGACAAATTTGCAAATCTCTCACATCTGAGGTCTGTATTTAATTTCCAAATGTTATTTATCATTGAAACATCCTTTTCCTTAGGTTACCAGCAGTCTATGTTTAGGAAATCCTGACTGTGAAGAAACAAGACTATTAATGAAGTTTGTTTCCTGATAATTCTCACACAGACAGATTCTTGTACACAAAAGCATTCATATAGTAACAAAATACAGCTGATATATGGAGAAAAATATGTTAGTACACACCTATAAGAGTATCTAAATTAAAAACAAAAAGAAACAAAAGTGAAAGTAGGCAATTATGTAGAACAATGAAAACTCTTATCATAGAGGGTTTGTATTGCCTATATCAGTTGTTCAGTCACCAAGTAATTCTGACTCTTTGTGACCTATGGACAGAAGCACACCAGGCCTCCCTGTCCCTCACCATCTCCCAGTGTTTGCCCAAGTTCATGTCCATGGCTATATTGGTGATCGGTTTCAAATGGAATGGTGGAGAGGTTCTCATTAAGGAAGGTTAAATTTTGTGTGCTACTGTGATGATTTGCATTTCAATCATAATTTACAATTACAGACATAACTAGAAATAAATTTCTTAAGCTCATAGATTTAATGCCAATAAAACATAATGTTTGTTTACAAAAATATCCCATATAAACATAAAAATAACAATAAAATTAAAATTAGCATCACTTTAGTGTGACAGATGTTGTTTTGCTTAAATTAATCACATCCCCAAAGTAAAATATATTTCTATTGGTGAATTTCAATTGCAAATTATCACTCCAAAAAAGAGTTCTGTCTTCCTAAATGGTAAAATATTTCAACCTGACAACAGTAGCAGATGCTTTTAATAGTGATCAGTTTGTTTTAATGAAATTAAGACATTCCAACTTAATTCTGCCGCATATATATTTCCAAACATGAGCATAATATTCTTGTGTGTGTGTGTGTGTGTGTGTGTGTGTGTGTGTGTGTGGCCACACTATGAAGCTTGTGGGCCACATAGTTTCTTAGTTCCTGGCCAGGAATCCAACCCAGGCCCTTGGCAGAGAGAGCATGGAGTCCTAACCACTGGACCATCAGGGAATTCCCAGCACTATATTTTTACACCTTTTAAAATTATTATTATTATTACTCATTAACAAGTCCAACAATTCAAAAGAGACTGACACATCACAAATTAGAAGTTCAACATGTTAGTATTTTAGATAAATATGTTTGTATAGAGCTTTTTTCTTATAGAGAATAAAATAATATGTATACCAAAGTATGAAACTGTTAGTCGCTCAGCTGTGTCTGATTCTTTGCGACCCTATAGACTATGGAAAAGCCCTGTAGCCCTGTCAGGTTTCTTTGTCCATGGAATTCTCCAGCCTAGAATACTCGAGTGGTTTGTCATTCCCTTCTCCAGGGGATCTTCCCAATCCAGGGATTGAAACTGGAGCTCCCACATTGAAGGCAGATTCTTTATCACCAGAGCCACCAGGGAAGCCCATGTATATTAAAATAAAATAAAAAACCTAAAAACTTGTAAATATCCAGTGATTATTGGAAAATTTCAACTGAAGGGCTGGTTTAGCACTAATAATACTAAGCTGACTAGACAATTATTTAGGACCTCATAGGAAATTGACCTTCTTATTCCTGGGGCACCAATCTGAAAAGAGCTTCTCCCACAGATGAGGGGTCTCAGCCTAGTTCATGTCAATGTTTTCATCCTGGAAAATATTGGTCAAGTAAACCCTGTACTCTTTCCTGTTCAACAGTCACCCTGACTTAGGAGGTCTTCTCTGAAGATTGTCACAATCATCCTTGATTTATAATAGACAAAAATAAATACACAAGAATTCTCTATAAACAAATTAACAGACAAGGATGCTCTTACCTCAATTAAGGATTCTCAGTCCCTAAGGCATATGAGTTAATTTAGCAAATTGTTATAAATTTATGTTTATAATTCTTCTGAAATTAGTTGTTTTAACATCAATTCTATTTCGGGTTTTTGTTTATATATTTGTTTTTAGTTAGGAAGTTAAGACTTGAGCCTATTATTTCAAAAGAGGCTGCTATCAGTGAGATCTAGGTAGGCAAGAATTACAAATTAGAACTACTAAGCAACAAAATTATACAAGTAGAAATTCTTTTTAGATAATTTCCCAATGGCATTTTAAGTTATTTTCCAATTCTACCAATTAATCACATCTATTCCTCAGTGAGTTCTCTTGGGCTCAGTTGCTAAGTCATGTCCAGCTCTTTGAGATGCCATGGAATGTCGCCCACCAAGCTCAGACTTTGTCCATAGAATTTCCTAGGCAAGAATATTGGAATGGAGTTCTTTTAGCTATTGTTTTTTTAAAAGCTTACTACATTTATCACTCAGTGTTATAAATATATGAAAGATTTTTCTTTTCCTTATTTTTTTCTAACTGCTACTCCTTGTTTGAAATTTCTTTATCTTAATCTTTCTTATCAACATTTCTCAAGCATATCTGGTCTGTTTTGAACATAACATGCCCTGATTAAAATTTTTTTCTCTCACTTTTGTTTTCCTGTTATTCAACCACTTTTGCTCTCAGAGTAAGAGGAGACATATACTTTTTCCAGAGAAAACAACAGCTTATTGGAAAAAATGCTACTTAATTACAGTGTCAACATGCAAACAGATGAACAAAATAAGGAATACATTTCAAATGCTTTCTGAAAAATTATTCTTCTCTAGCACTGTTAGGTTATGAAAATGAAAATGCGTTTTTAGCCTCTATTTCTGAAATATGAATGTAACTGAATGTCAACAATTTGTGGCAATGTCAGTGTTTTAGTTTGCTAAGTTTTCCATAATACAGACAGTGTAACTTAACCAACAGAAATATAGTTCTGAAGGCTAGATGTCCAAGCAACCCATCAGCAAATTTTTTTTTTTTTTTTTTCTCCTGAGATCTCTCTCCTTGGCTTGCAGATGACTGCCTTTTGGCTATGTCCTTATGCAGTCTTTCCTCTATTCATACACATGTGTGCCTTAGTCTTTTTCATCAGGGTACCAGCTATATTGAATTAAAGTCCACCCATAGGACTTCATGTTACATTAATTACTTCTTTAAAGGCCCTGTCCAAGTACAGTCACCTTCTGAGGAACTACTAGTTAGGACTTCAACTCTGGAACTTTGGTGGTACACAATTCAGTCCACAGTGGACAGCTATTACATGTAGCATAATTACTGACCTAGTACTTGTTGCATATTCATATTTATAGAGCTGGAGATTAGCATATCTCATGAAAGCAATAATTTAACAAGATAACCAAGTGAAGTAATATCACTCATCAGTTTTTTAATGGCTAACATGTTGAGCATTTTAATTTTTCAACCTCTGTAATTCTTTCACTGACAAGTACTGACACAAAAGATGCACAAGAGAAATCAAAAATTCCTCTCTGGCTCTAATGGTAATACCAATGTCAGATTATCCAAAAAAGCTCTGTCTGATTTAATCAGTTAGGACTAATGCAGGTAAAAAAAAATTAAAAAGAAAATATTTATATTCATATAAAGATGGAAAGTATGTGTATATATATATATTCATGCATATATACACACACACACACATACATATATTTTTTTTTCAAGTACAGCCCCAGAATGTGATTGCTACCTATGACGACCTATCTCATCTCTCCACCATCTTTAGCATGCTATTACTGATATAAGATGGTTTCTGTAACTAGCATCTTTTCCTATGTTCCAGTCAGAAGGAAAATGTGAAATACATGAAAAAGATATACTTTTCATCTGAATAAACCTCTTAGAATGACCACATGAATGTGTTGCTTAGTCAGTTTACAACTTGACCATATGGATCAAAATAGGTTTAAGAAATATAGTGTTTTATCTAGATAACTGTTTTGAAATTAATTGTGTCCTTGAAATTCATTTCTTGACATCCTAAGTCCCAGTGTCTGAGTGTGACTGCATTTGAATATAGAATCTTGAAAGAAGAAATTAAGTTAAAATGAAGTCACTAGGGTAGGACCTAATCTAATATGACTGGTGTTCTTGTGCCAAGAGGCAATTTGGACAGAGATATATTCAGAGGGAAGACTATATAAGAGGATATGGAGAAGTCTGCCATCTACATGTCAAGGAAGAAGGCCTCAGAAGAAATCAACCTTGCTAACACTTTGATCTCAGACTTCTAGCCTCCGCAACTGTGAGAAAATAAATTTCTGCTGCTTAAATCACCCAGTCCATTATGGCAGCCCCAACAAATAAATACAGCAAGTTATTTTATACAGCAGAACTGCCACTTCTTGAATGTTGACTGAATTTATCATTGTATGAAGACCTAATGTCAGGTCTGTGGTACGAGAGCAACTGATGAGGTTTTATGAAAACTTTTTCACATATAAAAAGATTTTGAACAGCCAGAATTCAGTGTTGTGATAGCAGAATAGAATCTTGGATGCAGGAAATACTAAATACAGTATATGAAATACTTTGTAAGTGCTTAAAGCATCATTAAACTGTACTTTCTAGCAGTTCAGATAGCTGTACTTCTACTTGAAAGTTAACCTCAATGATGCTTTGTTACATGATAATTGAACCTTTCTTCTTATGCTGTGTCTACTCTGAGATATCAGCCACCTTTGGGAAGGCTTTTTTATCACCCTTTCTGCAGATTAAACCATTTCTTCAGAATTTACAACTTCTGTTGTAACATAAGAGCAGATGGAGATGGGCTCTGAGAGACAGAAATACATGATGTCTCCCCTTAGAGGTTCTTCAGTCCCATACTTCAGTGAATACAAATCTTTAGAAATATGTTAATACACAAAAATGTATAAAATACATAAATCCCAGACTGATTTAGAGCAAGTTTCATCTTATCATGCATTCATGGTGGTGTATACATTTAAATTATACTGTTTTTCTATCTTAAGCTTCTTAACACTGAAAGTTTGTACCTTTTTACCAACCTCTCCCTATTTCCCCCACTCTGAAGTTTTACTATTTAAATATTTGAAATGGTATATTAAAATGTTTCACAGGAGTTTGCAATATTACCTTAAATTACCTGTTTAATAGTTGAAAATGTGTGTCAACTAGGAAACCCATTGAAAGAGATAATACTAAATAATAACAATAGAATACTACCAAGAAACAAAATCTTGCCATTACTTGAAAAGTATGGCTTTGTCTAATAATGTAAACCAAACACTAGTCTTATGTAACCATTTGCATGAAGTTCTAGATTAAAAAATGCATTGTTACACATTATATCTTATACCAAAAGTGAAAGTAAAGTCGCTCAGTCCTGTCCGACTCTTAGTGACCCAATGGACTGCAGCCTACCAGGCTCCCCCGTCCATGGGATTCTCCAGGCAAGAGTACTGGAGTGGGGTATCAAGATAGGTGAAAAATCAATAGTTTTTCTTAATACTTTTTTCAAAGTTAGCATTGTATTTGTCTCCATTCCACTCTGAAAATTCCATTAACAACAGTAAATTATGAGACTGGATACACATTTGCTACTGCTACTGCTAAGTCACTTCAGTCATGTCCCACTCTATGTGACCCCATAGACGGCAGCCCACCAGGCTCCCTCGTCCCTGGGATTCTCCAGGCAAGAACACTGGAGTGGGTTGCCATTTCCTTCTCCAATGTATGAAACGAAAACAAGAGAATTATCCGTCAAAAACAGTTGTACACAAATAGATATCAACCCTTCAATTTAGCAAGGAGGGTAGTAGTGATGTGTGAGCTTGCATGCTCAGTTGCTCAATCATGTTTAACTCTTTGCAACCCCATGGACTGCAGCCCGCCAGTTTATGGAATTTTCCAGGCAAGAATACTGTAGCAGGTTGCCATTTCCTCCTCTAGGGGATCTTCGTGATCCAGGGATTGAATCCATGTCTGCGGAAACCCAAAATATCAGTCTTGTCAGCAGAAAACCAGACATTTATCAGCACATGTAAGGGGACCAAAAATAGTCATGCCAAAAAACTGACTACAGAGTAACTAAATGGAGCCAGTGGATAGAGAAGTATTTTAAGGAACTGTTATTATCTTCAATATTCATATCCATTCAAAAAAGAGACCCTTGTGACAAATAGAAATCAGAACATAAAAAACTAAGAAAATTAATTGCTATTATTGAAATAAGGAATGTAATAGGCTTACNAAGAATAAGGTGAAGTCTTTTTCTGAGTATGTGTCTAGGAGAGGGATTTCTGGGTCATATGCTAGCTCTATTTTTAGATTTGTAAGGAATCTCCATACTGTTCTGCATAGTGGCTATACTAATGTACACTCCCATCACCAGTGTAGGAGGTTTCCTTTTTCTCCTACCCTCTTCAGTATTTATTGTTTGGAGATTTTTTGATGATGGCCTTTCTGACTGGTGTGACTTCTCCTTGTAGTCTTGATTTGCACTTATATCAAAATTAGTGATGTGAGCATCTTTTCATGGGCTTGTTAGCCATCTGTATGTCTTCTTTGGAGAAATGTCTATAATTTGAAAAGATACATGCACCCCAGTATTCATTACAGCACTATTTACAATAGCCAGGACATGGAAGCAACATAAATGTTCATCAACAGAGGAACAGATAAACAAGTTGTGGTACATATATATAGTAGAATATTACTAAGCCATAAAAAGAACAAAATATTGCCACGTGCAGCAACATAGATGGATTTAGATTGTCATACTGAGTGAAGTAAGACAGAAAAAGACAAATGTCGTATGATATCTCTTCTATATGAAATCTAAAAAAAAAGGAGGTACAAATGAACTTATTTACAAAACAGAAGTAAAGTCATAGATACAGAAGTTAAGCCATTGATACAGAGAACAAGCTTATGGTTACCAAGGGATAAGGGGGTAAATTGGGAGATTACACATTACTATATATAAAATAGGTTACTAATAAGGACATGCTGTATGGCACAGGGAGCTGTACTCTATACTCTGTAATGGCCTATATGGGAAAAGAATCTGAAAAAAGAGTGGATATATGTATGTATATAACTGATCCATTTTACTGTACACCTGAAACAAGCACAACATTGTAAATCAATGTTTTTATAAGTCAATAAAATTTTTAAAAAAGAGAATATAGTGAATATCTCCTCAGGGCTTAATTAAATTTGAGCCAAAGGAAGGGAGAGTGTAGATTGTTACAGTGAGTGGAAATAAGCTGGAGAAAAGTTCCAGTCTCACCCAGGTCCCTGGGGACACATAGTTGCTGTCTGTCAATGAATATTTTTTAAAGCCTGTTGTATATAAATCTTTATTATATTTCTCAGGGATTTCCCTCTGAGCTGTAAACACTCAGGTATTGTTAAACCGATTGTTATTCCAAAAAAAAAAAAGAATGCCAATTTGTATTCTAGTTGGTTGGTCTGTGGTCTCTCTTTACTTTATTCAGTACTTTTTGATCTTTCAGTTAGCTGAATCTCAAAGTATCAGTGAAACCTTTCCTTGATGATGTCAACAACTCTTTTCCTTCCCTCCACCATCCCCTCTGCCTTTTGTTTTCGCTCTGGTTGGTGCTTCAGTAGCATTTCCTTGTCTATGTTGGTTTATGTAGGTTCGCATCCACCTCCTCTAGACCCTAAGAGTCCCCAGAGGACAGTCATGCTGTCATTTCATAAGTTTTCTACCACAGAACCTAGCAAAGTGACTAGCATAATATAGATGCTCAGTAAGTACTGAGTAAATATATAATTTAATAATGACAGTGGCCTAATCAAGTTTCTGTAGGTGTACACTTAGTGACTTCGAAAACAATTCAGTGACTTCCCTGGCAGCCCAGTGATGAAGACTTTGCCTTCCAATGCAGGGAGTGCAAGTTTGATCCCTGGTTGGGAAGCTAAGATCCCACATGCCTCATGGCTGAAAAAACAAACTATAAAAGCAGAAGCAGTGCTATAGGAAATTCAGTAGAGACCTTAAAAACAAATGCTCTATATAAATAAAAAAATCTTTAAAAAATAAAAGCAATTCAGGAATATCTTTGTTTGGAAAGATTTGAGGAGGTAATGTTGTTTAGAGATTATATCATCTAAAGACTCAATCTTCTATGGTACCCATGTAAGGTGAGGAGGACGTTCTGTGTGGTTCAGCCACTTGAGGGAAACCACAGCTGGAAAAGGGAAGGGAACCAGTGTTTGGAGGGGACAGTGGAACAAGATAGGAAATCCTCAAACGTGGCTGCCCACTTGTACTCCTGGAAAGAATAGGGCAGTGGAGGAGCGGTGGGAGGAAGGCAAAGAACTCAACTCGCTGGCCACTCAGAGCTAGCCACAGTGTTTGTGTAGGAAGGGTGATTTCTGATAAAAATAGAGGAGGACTTTTAAAGTTCCAGCACTTTAAAAGCAACTGTGGGCAGTTTGAATCATAGGGTGGTTCTTTCTTTTCTGGAAGAAGAAAAAGACGTTTCAGTTTTAAATTCAGGGGGTTGAAATGATTGTGTCATTTCAGTGAGAGTAGAGCATGTCAACCAGTGGACATGTTTTCATTGTGGAAAAGATGACTTGAAATTTGAAATTAAAAAAAGCAAATAATTTCTGTCGTGGGTTTTCTTCCTTCGCAGGAACACTTTGCTGCATTTAGAAATAGAAAGTAAAAATATCAGGTGTCATATTCACCACTGTTTTAGAAATAGAAATCTTATTATGTGGGCTGGGTTTCTTAATATGGTTGANGGAAAAGATGACTTGAAATTTGAAATTAAAAAAAGCAAATAATTTCTGTCGTGGGTTTTCTTCCTTCGCAGGAACACTTAGAACTTTGCTGCATTTAGAAATAGAAAGTAAAAATATCAGGTGTCATATTCACCACTGTTTTAGAAATAGAAATCTTATTATGTGGGCTGGGTTTCTTAATATGGTTGAGATACACCGAAAAGAGAGCAAAGGTTATCCTTAGGAGAGGTATTGTGAAAGGTTAGCCTACAGGCTTATTTAAATATTTATGCTGTGATTATGGATGTTAGTACATAAAAAGAGGTGCTGACTACATGGTAAGGTCCTTGATTTCCAGTTCAGTGCCTTGTACTTAACACCCTCTATTGTACCTATTAGATATTTGACAGACTTGAATGACTCTTAAGAAGTTTGGAATATAAGTATCCGTTAATCATTTTATGATATCATCAGCCACCAACAAGTATTAACAGTGATAATAAAGGTATTATTCATTAAAAGGATTAATATAGACATTGTTGCTGTTCGTTGTTCATCACAGTTGTGTCTGAATCCTTGTGACCCCATGAACTGTAGCATGCCAGGCTTCCCTGTCCTTCACTATCTCCCTGAGTTTGCTCAAACTAATGTCCACTGAATCAGTGATGCCATCCAACCATCTCATCCTCTGTCACCCCCTTCTCCTCTTGCCCTCAATCTTTTCTTTCCAGCAGGGTCCTTCCCAATGAATTGGTTCTTTGCATCAGGTGGCCAAAGTATTGGAGCTTCATCTTCAGCATCCGTCTTTCCAATGAATAATCAGGGTTGATTTCCTTTAGGATTGACTAGTTTGATCTTGCTGTTATAGACATTAGAAGTGTAAAAATAATAATTTAGGGATTTTTCTTAAAGTCAACATTATTGCATGTTTGAAATAAACAGTTGGTATAATATAGTAGTATTCATGACAATGTCCTTTTATAGAGAAATCAGACCAGATGAACTCTGCTCAGATATGATTAACATTCAGAAACATGAAGCTGTAGGGGTTATCAGCTTTAAATGAAGAGTATTGAATAAATAAGCTCCTGGTCAGGGTAATTGGTTACTCTCTCTATTTAACTAATTGCAGATAAAGCTAATTAGATATTTATTTTACTGACTAGAGATCTTCTCCAAAGTGATTTTTCCACTTGCTTTGTTATAACTTTAGGCAAATTCTTCTCTTTTGTACCAGACATCACATGCATGCCATTTTTTTTTTCACATGAGAGGATATGTCTGTGAACATAAAGAAAAATGAAGTATATAGCTTCTTTCTAGATATACAAAATTGTTTTTTTCCCTGTGGGATTTTTGTTTACAAACCAAGATGGTTTACTGTTAGTAACAAGTTTTTTACGCTTCATAACTGATGGTAGTACGTAGGTTTGGAGCATGGTGGAAAACAGCACAGATGTCAATGTTTTTTATTGTAGATATTCTGAAAAGAATTAAAACTCGCTTTTTTATTTTTCATAGCATGTTTAAGGAAGCCTTTTGGGGGTTATTATTTGGGGTTAAATTGCTTCGGTGAATCCATGGTTTTTACCTGGAGTTTTTCTCCTTAGTAGAGCAACCCCTCTCCACTTAGGGGGTCAGGGAAACCTGACCCCTGGTTTCCAGCTCCAGTCTTGCCATTTATTTCCAGCACGACTTTCATTTAGTGACTCTGCTACTCAGCCTTTCTGAGCCTCAGTCTCCTCATTCATAAAATGGGGCAAATAGCAGTAAGGTTATTTGTTTGAAGATTTAATGAGATGTAATTAAGACCCAAAATCACTGCAGATGGTGACTGCAGCCATGAAATTAAAAGACACTTACTCCTTGGAAGAAAAGTTATGACCAACCTGGATAGTATATTCAAAAGCAGAGACATTACTTTGCCGACTAAGGTCCGCCTAGTCAAGGCTATGGTTTTTCCTGTGGTCATGTATGGACGTGAAAGTTGGACTGTGAAGAAAGCTGAGCGCCGAAGAATTGATGCTTTTGAACTGTGGTGTTGGAGAAGACTCTTGAGAGTCCCTTGGACTGCAAGGAGATCCAACCAGTCCATTCTGAAGAAGATCAGCCCTGGGATTTCTTTGGAAGGACTGATGCTAAAGCTGAAACTCCAGTACTTTGGCCATCTCATGCGAAGAGTTGACTCATTGGAAAAGACTCTGATGCTGGGAGGGATTGGGGGCAGGAGGAGAAGGGGATGACCGAGGATGAGATGGCTGGATGGCATCACGGACTCGATGGACGTGAGTCTGAGTGAACTCCAGGAGATGGTGATGGACAGGGAGGCCTGGCGTGCTGCGATTCATGGGGTCGCAAAGAGTCGGACACGACTGAGCGACTGAACTGAACTGAACTGAATTAAGACCNACGGACTCGATGGACGTGAGTCTGAGTGAACTCCGGGAGATGGTGATGGACAGGGAGGCCTGGCGTGCTGCGATTCATGGGGTCGCAAAGAGTCGGACACGACTGAGCGACTGAACTGAACTGAAAATCTGTATATGTCATATCCAAATATGTCTTTCTACTGTCATACAATGTATATAGTCATATTGCTATAACTGTTTGGTAATCTTGCTTAAAGAATGGAATTCAGTTATACCTACAAGCTTTGGATATAATTTATCATATTCAACTAATATCTTTCTTCTGTGAATATTTATCTGATTTTAATTGTATAAGATATGCATTTATACATAATAGGTAATTAATACAATTTTTATAAAATGTTAAAAGCTCAAAAATGCAAAATATGTTCTCTAGTTAGAAAATTATATATTTCTGCATGTTAAAAATGATAAATAAAATATTAAATATATAGACATGGAATGACAGACTGGTTTCAAATAGGAAAAGGAATACGTCCAGGCTGTATATTGTCTCCCTGCTTATTTAACTTCTGTGCAGAGTACATCATGAGAAACATTGGACTGGAAGAAACACAAGTTGGAATCAAGATTGCTGGGAGAAATATCAATAACCTCAGATATGCAGATGACACCACCCTTATGGCAGAAATTGAGGAGGAACTAAAAAGCCTATTGATGAAAGTGAAAGTGGAGAGTGAAAAAGTTGGCTCAAAGCTCAACATTCAGAAAATGAAGACCATGGCATCCGGTTCCATCACTTCATGGGAAATAGATGGGGAAACAGTGGAAACAGTGGCAGACTTTATTTTTTTGGGCTCCAAAATCACTGCAGATGGTGATTGCAGCCATGAAATTAGAAGACGCTTACTCCTTGGAAGAAAAGTTATGACCAACCTAGATAGCATATTCAAAAGCAGAGACATTACTCTGCCAACTAAGGTCTGTCTAGTCAAGGCTATGGTTTTTCCTGTGGTCACGTATGGATGTGAGAGTTGGACTGTGAAGAAGGCTGAGCGCCGAAGAATTGATGCTTTTGAACTGTGGTGTTGGAGAAGACTCTTGAAAGTCCCTTGGACTGCAAGGAGATCCAACCAGTCCATTCTGAAGGAGATCAACCCTGGGATTTCTTTGGAAGGAATGATGCTAAAGCTGAACCTCCAGTACTTTGGCCACCTCATGCAATGTGTTGACTCATTGGAAAAGACTCTGATGCTGGGAGGGATTGAGGGCAGGAGGAGAAGTGGACAAAAGAGGATGAGATGGCTGGATGGCATCACTTACTTGAAGGACATGAGTCTGAGTGAACTCCGGGAGTTGGTGATGGACGGGAGGCCTGGCGTGCTGCGATTCATAGGGTCACAAACAGTCGGACATGACTGAGTGACTGAACTGAACTGAACTGAAACAGTAATTATAATGGGCAAGTTAAAATTGCTTCCCCAGTGGCTCAGGAGGTTTGATCCCTGAGTTAGGAAGATCCCCTGGAGAGGGAATGACAACACACTTCAGTATTCATTCTTGGGAAATCCCACGACCAAGGGGTCACAAAAGAATGTGATATGACTAAATGACTAAACAGCAAAAACAACAATGTACATATGCTATTGGATACTTTATTCTAGTCTCCTAATATAAAGAAACAATTTCCATCACCTGAAACAATAATACTTCTTTCCTAGATATTTATCTTCAACATACCCAGGGGACACAAATAAGTTCTTCATGTTTCCTTTTCTGGATATCTTCCTAGAATGCAAGTCTCATCCTTTTTTTGATTCTTTTCATGAATTATATTTTTTGTGGCCACTGTTCTATTTTATTCATGTGACTACTAATCACAAGATCATTCATAAGTGCCTATAACAAAGGAATTCTAGTTACTATTAAAATTCTGCCTACATGGTTGAATCCTAGGAATAAACTCAATCAAAGTCCCCTGTTAGGTAGACATTGAATTAAGAAGACAAGATGAGTAGTAGAGGAGAGGATGTGTATATGTTTCATATATGTGTTGTAGGTGGTGCATATAATTTTCTTATAAAAGTAAAAGACAGTATGGTACATATTCTAAAATTTAATAGATGATAATAGTCTTCATTTCATATTCCAAATAGAAGGGATTGTTTTATATAATTAATTAGTATCATTTGTAAAAATATATTCTTTGGACTTATTTTTTCAAATATAATTAAATCTTTTATATATCTACATATTAACTAGCAATGTCAAAAAATAAGAACATATTCAAGGAATTTCTTCTCATATATTGAGAAACATTTTTGATAAGTTGGTGTCATTTAGGACTATCTTTGTTTTGTTGACTGAACATAAGGCTGGCATTCTTAAGCATTTTTAAAAGAAAAATTCCAAATAAATTCATTGACATATTATTTTTTATACATATATTAATATGTATTATTTTTATGTTTTAAAACTTTTTTATGAGTACTAACATATAAATATCAATCAAGTTACCAAAACTATTAAAAGCAACTTTTTCTAAAGTTTAAAATTGTATTTCTCAGTAGAGTACTTCAATATTTATCCTCCATTAAGATTTTAATGACAAATGAAATGAAGAAAATAGATTTTCATATTCTTACATACACTTTATTCTGAAGTATTGTGTATGTCTATGCACTGATTTGGAGAAGGCAATGGCAACCCACTCCAGTATTCTTGCCTGGAAAATCCCATGGATGGAGGAGCCTGGTAGGCTTCAGTCTATGGAGTCACAAAGAGTCGGACACGAATGAGCGACTCCACTTTCACTTTTCACTCTCATGCATTGGAGAAGGAAATGGCAACCCACTCCAGTGTTCTTGCCTGGAGAATCCCAGGGATGGCGGAGCCTGGTGGGTTGCCATCTATGGGGTCACCACAGAGTCGGACACAACTGAAGTGACTTAGCAGCAGCAGCAGCATGCACTGATTTACTCTGTATTCATGTAAGTATTCATTAAGTAATTCAAATGACTCTATTTGAAAAAATTATGATTATCACTGCATATAAAGTGATACAAGTTTCTCATATACATTACCATATGTCAAACAGATAGCTAATGGGAAGTTGCTGTATAACACAGAGATCTCAACTGGGTGTTCTATGAAAACCTAGAGGAATGGGATGGGGTAGGGAGTAGGAGGGAAGTTCAAGAGGAAGGGACTATATGTATACTTTTGGCTGATTTACATTGTTGTATGGCAGAAACCAACACATATTATAAAGCAATTATCTTCCCATTAAAACTTTCTAAAATATGTTACACAAGTTTCTAACTTCAAAGAGCATATTACCAAATTTAAAAAATATGTATATTAAACCCAAGTAAAATGGTAGGTGTTGCAAGAGGGCATCAGAAGGCAGACACACTGCAACCATACTCACAGAAATCTAGTCAATCTAATCACACTAGGACCACAGCCTTGTCTAACTCAATGAAACCAAGCCATGCCTGCAGGGCAACCCAAGATGGGCGGGTCATGGTGGAGAGGTCTGACAGAATGTGGTCCACTGGAGAAGGGAATGGCAAGCCACTTCAGTATTCTTGCCTTGAGAACCCCATGAACAGTATGAAAAGGCAAAATGATAGGATACTGAAAGAGGTACTCCCCAAGTCAGTAGGTGCCCAATATGCTACTGGAGGTCAGTGGAGAAACAACTCCAGAGAGAATGAAGGGATGGAGCCAAAGCAAAAACATTACCTAGCTGTGGATGTGGCTGGTGATAGAAGCAAGGTCCGATGCTGTAAAGAGCAATATTGCATAGGAACCTGGAATGTTAGGTCTATGAATCAAGGCAAATTGGAAGTGTTCAAGCAGGAGATGGGAAGAGTGAATGTCAACATTCTAGGAATCAATGAACTAAAATGGACTGGAATGGGTGAATTTAACTCAGATGACCACTATATCTACTACTGCAGGCAGGAATCCCTCAGAAGAAATGGAGTAGCCATCATGGTCAACAAAAGAGTCC
>SJYX01021301.1:39304-53610 GCA_006410675.1 Oreotragus oreotragus | reverse complement strand
GGGCTCCAAAATCACTGCAGATGGTGACTGCAGCCATGAAATTAAAAGACCCTTACTCCTTGGAAGAAAAGTTATGACCAACCTAGATAGCATAATCAAAAGCAGAGACATTACTTTGCCGACTAAGGTCCGTCTAGTCAAGGCTGTGGTTTTTCCTGTGGTCACGTATGGATGTGAGAGTTGGACTGTGAAGAAGGCTGACTGCCAAAGAATTGATGCTTTTGAACTGTGGTGTTGGAGAAGACTCTTGAGAGTCCTTTGGACTGCAAGGAGATCAATCCAACCAGTCCATTCTGAAGGAGATCAGCCCTGAGATTTCTTTGGAAGGAATGATGCCAAAGCTGAAACTCCAGTACTTTGGTCACTTCATGTGAAGTGTTGACTCTTTGGAAAAGACTTTGATGCTGGGAGGGACTGGGGGCAGGAGAAGAAGGGGACGACCGAGGATGAGATGGCTGGATGGCATCATTGACTCAATGGACTCGAGTCTGAGTGAACTCCTGGAGTTGCTGATGGACAGGGAGGCCTGGCGTGCTGCAATTCATGGGGTGGCAAAGAGTCAGACACGACTGAGTAACTGAACTGAACTGAACTGAAAAATTTTACAAAAGGATTTTAACATTCTTGTAGAAAGTGACATTGATTTAATGTGGCTAATCACCGCTGATGGTGATTGCAGCCGTGAAATTAAAAGACACTTACTTTTAAAAATAATATTTTTAAAAATTGCTCAAGAAAAGGTTGTTTTTAGTACAATTGTTTCATCATTTTTATATGCTTGTAATTATTTAGAAATAAATGCAACAATTTTGTGACAATGTTTTAGTTTTCATTTTTTAGATTAATTAATAATTACATATGAATTTTCTTTCTTTTGGAAGTGCTACTACCTGTACGTCCCCTAAGAATTCCTCCTTATACATGGAATTCAGAAATGCCATTCAAATGTGTCTAGAGCTTTGTTTTTTTCCAATAATTTTTCCTGGGTCATTATGGTAGCATTGTCAAAAAGGAAAACTTAGGCTTTTATGTACATTTCTTGTATTTTCTGTTTTCTTTTTTCCCATGTAAATTACATCTATCACCTATCACATATCTCTTTTCTACATCTCTGCTAATACTAGTGTTTATGATTTTTCTTTAATCTGTCAGCACATACTATAACACAAGTTCATTGTCTATAGATTAAATGCATAATAAAACAATACAATGTTTCATATTGTTTAAGAAGATAATATTTTGCAGACTTTTAGGTNCACATATCTCTTTTCTACATCTCTGCTAATACTAGTGTTTATGATTTTTCTTTAATCTGTCAGCACATACTATAACACAAGTTCATTGTCTATAGATTAAATGCATAATAAAACAATACAATGTTTCATATTGTTTAAGAAGATAATATTTTGCAGACTTTTAGGTCATTCTTGTTGTCATATATGTATATCTTTTATAAAGCCCTCTGGTTAGGATGTGGATAAAATAAAAACTATAATTTTATAAAATAAAAACAGCAAAAAAAATTTAAAATGTATCTCTAAACTTTCCTTTTAATTATTATTCACTGTTACCATTTACAGAGCTGTGAAATATTATCTCTCTTATTAGCCTTCAGTGATGACAGGAGCCATATACTGAGTTATCTCCCAAAAGGTTTGCACAGATTGGCAGCAAAAACCCAATAATTCAAAATGCTATTACAATGCCCTGGAAACTTATGTAAGCCATCAAGATATAATGTCTTTTTTGCCACCTAATATTTAGCATTTTGAGCTTTTAATGAATGTATGTAGCTTTCTTCAGAGTAAAAAATTGAAATAGACATATTTTCAAAAAATCAGTATTTAATCAAATTTCTTTTATGTAACTTTTTTCTTTTTTTCTAAGATTTCATCTCTAAAAACATTCCTTGAATAATCTTTAGTTTACAGTTGTGTTGTAAATTAAATTTATAGAAATAAAACTGTTACTAAATTAAGAATAGATAACAATGTTAATTCTAATAGTAACAGTCTAGGCAATAAGATAATTCTTTTCTATGTTGCTGTTAATTTATTCTATTGCCAACCAGCATTTACTTGTGAAAGGTACTATTGTATACGTGAAGATTCAGCACGTCATAAAACAGAAAAAGCACTACTTTCCTTAACTGATATTACAATAAATAACACATAATAACATTAAGAATAAGGCAGCTTTAATCAATGTCACTTATTCTGTGAAAATGAGAAGGGTAATGAATTAAAGTGTGGAAATCTAAAACATAATCTGAATGCTGAACAAGGCTATAATTCTTTCATTTTATAAGTTAACTAAATCAAAGTTTCTAAAATCATACATTATGTAGCTATCAAGTAAATATAATTTCATATATATTAGTTATAACATTCCTCCTTTATTAATGTAACATTAAAGCTCAGTTCATGTGACACCATGGACTGCAGCACGCCAGGCCTCCCTGTCCATCACCAACTCCCTGAGTTTACTCAAACTCATGTCCATTTAGTTGGTGATGTCATCCAACTATCTCAAGCCCTCTCATCCCCTTCTTCTCCTGCCTTCAATCCAGCATCAGGGTCTTTTCAAATGAGTCAGCTCTTCGCATCAGGTGGCCAAAGTATTGGAGTTTCATCTTCAAAATCAGTCTTTCCAATGAATATTCAGGACTGATTTCCTTTAGGAAGAAATGGTTGGATCTCCTTGCAGTCCAAGGGAATCTCAAGGGTCTTCTCCAACACCACAGTTCAAAAGTATCAGTTCTTTGGCTCTCAGTTTCTTTACAGTTCAACTCTCACATCTATACATGATAATCAGTCTTTCCAATGAATATTCAGGACTGATTTCCTTTAGGAAGAAATGGTTGGATCTCCTTGCAGTCCAAGGGAATCTCAAGGGTCTTCTCCAACACCACAGTTCAAAAGTATCAGTTCTTTGGCTCTCAGTTTCTTTACAGTTCAACTCTCACATCTATACATGACTACTGGAAAAAACATATCCTTAACTAGATGGACCTTTGTTGGCAAAGTAATGTCTCTGCTTTTCAATATGCTGTCTAGGTTGGTCACAACTTTTCTTTCAAGAAGTAAGGGTCTTTAATTTTCATGGCTGCAATCACCATCTGCAGTGATTTTGGAGCCCCCAAAATAAAGTCTGACATTGTTTCTCCATCCATTTTTTTTGTGAAGTGATGAGACTGGATGCCATGATCTTAGTTTTCTGAATGTTGAGCTTTAAGGCAACTTTTTCACTCTCCTCTTTCACTTTCATCAAGAGGCTCTTTAGTTCTTCACTTTCTGCCATGAGGGTGATGTCATCTTCATATCTGAGGTTATTGTTATTTCTCCCGGCAATCTTGATTCCAGCTTGTGCTTCATTCGTACTGGTGCTTCTCATGATGTACTCTGATTTAAGTTAAATAAGCAAGTTGACAATATATAGCCTTGACATACTCCTTTTCCTATTTGGAACCAATCTGTTGTTCCCTATCCAAGTCTAACTGTTGCTTCCTGACCCGCATACAGATTTCTCAAGAGGAAGGTCAGGTGGTCTGGTATTCCCATCTCTTTCAAAATTTTCCAGGGTTCATTGTGATCCACACAGTCAAAGGCTTTGGCATAGTCAGTAAAGCAGAGAAAGATGCTTTTCTGGAACTCTCTTGCTTTTTTGATGATCCAGCAGATGTTGACAATTTGACTTCTGGTTCCTCCACCTTTTGTAAATCAGCTGGAACATCTGGAATTTCACGGTTCATGTATTATTGAAGCCCGGCTTGGATAATTTTGAGCATTACTTTACTAGCGTGTGAGATGAGTGCAATTGTGTGGTAGTCTGAGAATTCTTTGGCATTGCCTTTCTTTGGAATTGGAATGAAAACTGACCTTTTCCATTCCTTTGACCACTACATAGTTTTCCAAATTTGCTGGCATATTGAGTGTAGCACTTGCACAGCATCATCTTTTAGGATTTGAAATAGATCAACTGGGATTCCATCACCTCCACTAGTTTTGTTTATAATGCTACTTCCTAAGGCCCACTTGACTTCAGATTCCAAGATGTCTGGCTCTAGGTGAGTGATCACATCATCATGATTACTGGGTTGTGAAGATCTTTTTTGTACAGTTCTGTATCTTCTTGCCACCTCTTCTTAATATTTTCTGCTTCTGTTAAGTCCATACCATTTCTGTCCTTTATTCAGCCCATCTTTGTATGAAATGTTTCCTTGATATTTCTAATTTTCTTCTTTGCATTGATCACTGAGGAAGGCTTTCTTATCTCTCCTTGTTATTATTTGGAACTCTCCATTCAAATGGGTATATCTTTCCTTCTCTCCTTTGCTTTTGACTTCTTTTCACATCTATTTGTAAGGCCTCCTCAGACAGCAATTTTTCTTTTTTTGCATTTCTTTTTCTTGGGGTTGGTCTTGACCCCTGTCTGCTGTACAATGTCATGAACCTCCATCTATAGTTCATCAGACACTCTTCTTATCAGATCTAGCCCCTTAAATCTGTTTCTCACTTCCACTATATGTTCGTTATGGATTTGATTTAGGTCATAACTGAATGGTCTAGGACTTCCCTGGTGACTCAGATTGTAAAGCATCTGCCTGTGATGCAAGAGACCCGAGTTTGATCCCTGGTTCATGAAGATCCCCTGGAGAAGGAAATGGCAACCCAACCAGTAATCTTGCCTGGAGAATCCTATGGACAGAGGAACCTACAGTCCATGGAATCACAAAACTTGACTTTGGGGTGCAAAATGAAGCAGGGCAAAGGCTAATAGAGTTATGCCAAGAGAACGCACTGGTCATAGCAAACACCCTCTTCCAACAACAAGAGAAGACTCTATACATGGACATCACCAGATGGTCAACACCAAATTCAGATTTTCTATATTCTTTGCAGCCAAAGATGGAGATGCTCTATAAAGTCAGCAAAAATAAGGCCAGGAGCTGACTGTGGCTCAGATCGTGAACTCCTTATTGGCAAATTCAGACTTAAATTGAAGAAAGTAGGGAGAACCACTAGACCATTCAATTGAAAGAAAGAAAGAAAGTGAAGTCTCTCTTTTGTGTCCAGCTCTTTGTGATCCTATGGACTGTAGGCTCTTCTATCCATAGGATTCTCCAGGCAAGAATACTGGATTCTCCAGGCAAGGATACTCAGTGTCCAAAACCCTGAACCAGTATGTTACCTTGTGGAGAACTGGTCTCTTGCTATGACCTGTACGTTCTTGAGCAGAAGTGTGTGTCACTGGTGGTCTGCTGCAGGGTTAGGGGCACTCAGTGTAGCAATACATGTATGGAATCTTTTGAGTGAGGTCACCATTTTCTTCATTGTTTCCAACATAGTCTGGCCCCAGGTAAATAAGGGAGGGAACATAGCTCCACCCATCAAAACAAAATTGGATTACAGATTTATGCAATTTATTTATGGTCATAGCAAATACCCTCTTCCAACAACACAAGAGAAGACTCTATACATGGACATCACCAGATGGTCAACACTGAAATCAGATTGATTATATTCTATGCAGCCAAAGATGGAGAAGCTCTATACAGTCAACAAAAACAAGACCAGGAGCTGACTGTGGCTCAGATCATGAACTCCTTATTACCAAATTCAGACTTAAATTGAAGAAAGTAGGGAAAACCGCTAGACCATTCAGGTATGACCTAAATCAAATCCCTTATGATTATACAGTGGAAGTGAGAAATAGATTTAAGGGCCTAGATCTGATAGACAGAGTTCCTGATGAACTATGGAATGAGGTTCGTGACATTGTACAGGAGACAGGGATCAAGACCATCCCCATGGAAAAGAAATGCAAAAAAGCAAAATGGCTGTCTGGAGAAGCCTTACAAATAGCACTGAAAAGAAGAGAGGCGAAAAGCAAAGGAGAAAAGAAAAGATATAAGCATCTGAATGCAGAGTTCCAAAGAATAGCAAGAAGAGATAAGAAAGCCTTCTTCAGCAATCAATGCAAAGAGATAGAGGAAAACAACAGAATGGGAAAGACTAGAGATCTCTTCAAGAGAATTGGAGATACCAAGGGAACATTTCATGCAAAGATGGGCTCGATAAAGGATAGAAATGGTATGGACCTAACAGAAGCAGAAGATATTAAGAAGAGGTGGCAAGAATACACAGAAGAACTGTACAGAAAAGATCTTCACGACCCAGATAATCATGAGGATGTGATCACTAATCTAGAGCCAGACATCTTGGAATGTGAAGTCAAGTGGGCCTTAGAAAGCATCACTAAGAACAAAGCTAGTGGAGGTGATGGAATTCCAGTTGAGCTGTTTCAAATCCTGGAAGATGATGCTGTGAAAGTGCTGCACTCAATATGCCAGCAAATTTGGAAAACTCAGCAGTGGCCACAGGACTGGAAAAGGTCAGTTTTCATTCCAATTCCAAAGAAAGGCAATGCCAAAGAATGCTCAAACTACCGCACAATTGCACTCATCTCACACGCTAGTAAAGTAATGCTCAAAATTCTCCAAGCCAGGCTTCAGCAATATGTGAACCGTGAACTCCCTGATGTTCAAGCTGGTTTTAGAACAGGCAGAGGAACCAGAGATCAAATTGCCAACATCCGCTGGATCATGGAAAAAGCAAGAGAGTTCCAGAAAAACATCTATTTCTGCTTTATTGACTATGCCAAAGCCTTTGACTGTGTGGATCACAATAAACTGTGGAAAATTCTGAAAGAGATGGGAATACCAGACCACCTAACCTGCCTCTTGAGAAATCTGTATGCAGGTCAGGAAGCAACAGTTAGAACTGGACATGGAACAACAGACTGGTTCCAAATAGGAAAAGGAGTACGTCAAGGCTGTATATTGTCTCCCTGCTTATTTAACTTATATGCAGAGTACATCATGAGAAACGCTGGACTGGAAGAAACACAAGCTGGAATCAAGATTGCCGGGAGAAATATCAATAACCTCAGATATGCAGATGACACCACCCTTATGGCAGAAAGTGAAGAGGAGCTAAAAAGCCTCTTGATGAAAGTGAAAGAGGAGAGTGAAAAAGTTGGCTTAAAGCTCAACATTCAGAAAACGAAGATCATGGCATCTGGTCCCATCACTTCATGGGAAATAGATGGGGAAACAGTGGAAACAGTGTCAGACTTTATTTTTTTGGGCTCCAAAATCACTGCAGATGGTGACTGCAGCCATGAAATTAAAAGACGCTTACTCCTTGGAAGAAAAGTTATGACCAACCTAGATAGTATATTCAAAAGCAGAGACATTACTTTGCCGACTAAGGTCCGTCTAGTCAAGGCTATGGTTTTTCCTGTGGTCATGTATGGATGTGAGAGTTGGACTGTGAAGAAGGCTGACTGCCAAAGAATTGATGCTTTTGAACTGTGGTGTTGGGGAAGACTCTTGAGAGTCCCTTGGACTGCAAGGAGATCCAACCAGTCCATTCTGAAGGAGATCAACCCTGAGATTTCTTTGGAAGGAATGATGCTGAAGCTGAAACTCCAGTACTTTGGCCACCTCATGAGAAGAGTTGACTCATTGGAAAAGATTCTGATGCTGGGAGGGATTGGGGGCACGAGGAGAAGGGGATGACCGAGGATGAGATGGCTGGATAGCATCACGGACTCGATGGATGTGAGTCTGAGTGAACTTCAGGAGTTGGTGATGAACAGGGAGGCCTGGCATGCTGCGATTCATGGGGTCGCAAAGAGTCGGACTCGACTGAGCGACTGAACTGAACTGAACTGAGCATGGCCCTGCCCATCAGAACAAGACCCAGTTTCTCCTCAGTCAGGCTATCCCATCAAGGATTTTCCGTAATCCTCTTATCCTTCTCCATCAGAGGGCAGACAGTCTGAATACCACAGTCACCGAAAACTAACCAGTCTGATCACATAAGCCACAGCGTTGTCTAACTCAGTGAAACTACGAGCCATAGTTGGTGCAGAGTCACCCGAGACGGACTGGTCATGGTGGAGAGGTCTGACAAAATATGGTCCACTGGAAAGTGAAAGTGAAGTCGCTCAGTCGTGTCCGACTCTTTGCGACCCCACGGACTGTAGCCTACCAGGCTCCTTTATCCATGGGATTTTCCAGGCAAGAGTACTGGAGTGGATTGCCATTTCCTTCTCCAGGGGATCTTCCCGACCCAGGGATTGAACCTGGGTCTTAGAGAATGGCAAACCACTTCAGTATTCTTGCCTTGAGAACCCCATGAACAGTATGAAAAGGCAAAATGATAGGATACTGAAATAGGAACTCCTCAGGTCAGTAGGTGCCCAATATGCTACTGGAGATCAGTGGAGAAATAATTCCAGAAAGAATGAAGAGATGGAACCAAAGCAAAAACAACACCCAGTTGTGGATGTGACTGGTGATAGAAGCAAGGTCCAGTGCTATAAAGAGCAATATTGCATAGGAACCTGGAATGTTAGGTCCAAGAGTCAAGGCAAATTGGAAGTGGTCAAACAGGAGATGCCAAAAGTGTATGTCGACATTCTAGGAATCAGCTAACTAAAATGCACTGGAATGGGTGAATTTAACTCAGACAACCATTATATCTACTACTATGGGCAAGAATCCCTTAGAAGAAATGGAGTAGCTCTCACAGGGAACAAAACAATCTAAAATGCAGTACTTGGATGCAGTCTCAAAAATGACAGAATAATCTGTTTGTTTCTAAGGCAAACCATTCAATATCACTGTCATCTAAGTCTATGCCCCCACCAGTAATGCTGAAGAAGATGAACTGTTCTNATGCAGTCTCAAAAATGACAGAATAATCTGTTTGTTTCTAAGGCAAACCATTCAATATCACTGTCATCTAAGTCTATGCCCCCACCAGTAATGCTGAAGAAGATGAACTGTTCTATGAAGACCTACTTGAACTTCTAGAACTAATAATCAAAAACGATCTCCTTTTCATTATAGATGACTGGAATGCAAAAGTAGGAAGTCAAGAAACACCTGGGGTAACAAGCAAATTTGACCTTGGAGTACAGAATAAAGCAGGGAAAAGGCTAATAGAGTTTTGCCAAGGCAATGTGCTAGTCATAGCAAACATTAAAGTAGAATTATTTAAATAATTGCATGAATCAAAATACATTTTTTTTTCTTTCTGTATCTTAATCATGTACACAGACACACATACTTTCTTCATCTCAGTCCTTTTTTCATTTCCCATTCCTTCAATCTCTTGCTTTGAAACAGACCATTAGGTCTTAATATCATGGAAGAGTTTGGAAGAGGATTTTGCTGCATTTAAAAGGGACAGAGTTGGCAGAAAATGTGCTCTTCCTGTGGAGAAGGCAGTGGCACCCCACTCCAATACTTTTGCCTGGAAAATCCCATGGATGGAGGAGCCTGGGAGGCTGCGGTCCATGGGGTCGCACAGAGTCGGACAGGACTGTGCGACTTCACTTTCACTTTTATGCATTGGAGAAGGAAATGACAACCCACTCCAGTGTTCTTGCCTGGAGAATCCCAGGGACGGGGAAGCCTGGTGGGCTGCCGTCTCTGGGGTCGCACAGAGTCGGACACGACTGAAGCGACTTAGCAGCAGCAGCGGCAGCAGTGCTCTTCCTGCAGTCACCTCCTTCTCCCTGTCTNGCGACTTCACTTTCACTTTTATGCATTGGAGAAGGAAATGACAACCCACTCCAGTGTTCTTGCCTGGAGAATCCCAGGGACGGGGAAGCCTGGTGGGCTGCCGTCTCTGGGGTCGCACAGAGTCGGACACGACTGAAGCGACTTAGCAGCAGCAGCGGCAGCAGTGCTCTTCCTGCAGTCACCTCCTTCTCCCTGTCTGTAATATGAATGAGACACCTAAAGCACAGGAAACTATCTTATGACCATAGAATTATAGTTAAAAAATAGTCAATATCCAAAGGGAAAAAAAAAGGAAACGATTCCAGATTTATGTTTAAAGAAACAATAAATATTCTTTTTTTAAGGTCACTATTTACCAGACTTTAAAATATATATTTAAATATGTATGTATGTTATAAATATGTGTGTGTGTGTGTGTGTGTGTGTGTGTGTGTGAATTTCTTCCAGAAGTTAACCTATACATTATAGAATTTATTCTTTGGGAGAAGCCAATATTAAATTGGGTCAAATTAGACATATTTTAGTGTTTTTAAAAAATTGGGGAATTTTTTCCTCACTATTGCAAGCATATAAGTATGTAATTGGAGCTTCCCTGGTGGCTCAGTGGTAGAGAATCTGTAATACTGGAGGTGCAAGAGACATAGTTCAAACCCTGGGTAGAGAAAATCCCCTTGAGAAGGGCATGGCAACCCACTCCAGTATTCTTGCCTGTAGAATCCCATGGACACAGGAGCCTGGTGGGCTACAGTCCATAGGGTCGCAAAGAGTCAGACACAAATAAGAAAACACATACACAGTTTGATTCAGAGAAATCTTTTCTAGGCTCTGAAAGTAATTATTAGGACATTTGAGGACCATCTAAATTCTTTTGGAGATCCAAGATACTGTGAATATTCATGGGAAAAAAAGTGATGCAAAGTCATTGCCCATCATATTGATCACTTTTTAAATTAATTCAGTGTAGCAAAACCTGATATTAGTACACTTACTATATTTTCAATGGAAAGTGGCAATGTGAACAAAATTCTATAAATACCAAATTATTTTGTTCGTTACTCCCAGGCAAGAACTAACTAGACAACATCAAGTATAGCATGGCATGTGTAAAAATCTCATTTTTCATACATTTCATGCTAAGTTCCATTCTGAGGAATAGAAAGATTTTGAAAGTATTTTCAAAAGCAAATGTTTGAAGTAGCAGGACACAAATGTTTTAAGAATGTCTTCAAATAACCCCTTCATTCCTTAAGGGAATTCCATTCTGGGAGAGTTAAAAAAACTTCATTAAACATGTTGGTAAACTTCTGTTGGAACAAAAAGACCATGGCACTGTGTGTGGCCTTCCTGGCTCATGCAGATAGATCAGTTTATTGAATGAACTGAACTACATTGGGTGCCAGCAAAAAACAACTTTCTTCTTTGGCAAAACTATCCTGCCATTTACTCTCTCTTGTTTTTCTCACCCAGAATGAAATATATGTTTTTGGCAGTAAACAGAACACAATAAATAGTCTTTTGTTCAAATGATAAAATACAGTCCAAGAAAATGTGAAAAATCTAAACTTGTTTAAGTGAAATTCAAGGCTATCCTGAACCAGAAAAATCACAATGGGAGCAAGAACATGTTTGGTCTTTATTTTTTTCTCACTTAAGGTCCTCCTATGTTCTAGCAGTTTTGGGCTTCAACACATTTGGGAAAAGAGGACAGCATGCGCTATGGTATAGGACACATGAACAGAGATAGTTGACTCTTCACTTGTGGTTTCTAATTATAACATGTTTCCAATCCTAATTTCTTTCTTTTGTGGGAGTGTTTTCTATAGGTTCTTCAGAAAAGCCGCACCAGTGTGATCTCTAGCTTAGAGTTCTCTTGATGTAAGCAATGACTGTCTCAAGTGCCCTCTTTAAGAGGCATCAACTCTAGCTTCCTGCTTCAGTTCCTCATGTGGTCTCATGTGGCCAAGAAACATGTCTTGTTGTGTTGCAGTCTGGAAGAAATTGCCTTTCTCAAGCCTGTCTCCTATCTGCCTGGCTAGCAGGTTAGCAATCCACTTTCATTTCAACATCCTGCATTTCTCCTCCATAAATAAATTTCACAAAACAAACAAAGAATAGATGCACTGACTTGCCTTTATTCAAAACATATGTCCAACAAATATATCGCTGATAAAGCTCAATAAAATGTATCTACAGATGATAATTGTAGCTCATATAAATAGCAAAGCATAGGTATCCAGAATCTCTCTCTCTCTCTCTCATCATCCACCTATCAATAAAGTGTGTGTGTGTGTGTGAGGGGGGGACATCTTATAAAGAATTAAGAGAAGTTATTAACTGACAGTGTGTAGAAAATGAATGAAATAATAAAGTAAAATTAAATACCCACCTCACTTGATTTTCAATAAATGAAAATTCTACTAATGTGTATTTTCAAACACAGAAGACTTTAAGGTAAATAGTAAAATCAAATGATGACAGATTTAAAAAAGTAAGAATTGTCCAACTTGCTGGTGGGGTATATAATAAAGGCTCTTGGAAAAACAGTTTGCTAATATCTAGTAAATATGAACATATTTGATTTATAATTTTACTTATTTATTTTCATTGGGTTGTACAAAAAGTTCATTCAGATTTTTCTATGAGCTGTTACATGCATAAATACAATCTTTTGTATATGTCCAAAGTTAAAAGCCCAATAAGTGAGTATTTATTACAGTATAATTTTCAATTACCAAAAAATATTGAGACACTCTTTAAATATGAACATATTTGATTTATAATTTTACTTATTTATTTTCATTGGGTTGTACAAAAAGTTCATTCAGATTTTTCTATGAGCTGTTACATGCATAAATACAATCTTTTGTATACGTCCAAAGTTAAAAGCCCAATAAGTGAATATTTATTACAGTATAATTTTCAATTACCAAAAAATATTGAGACACTCTAAACATCCATCAGTAGAAAATTGTATGGTTATATTATCAACCATAAATCAACATAAATTGAAACACATCTACTAATATGTATTCTATCAAATTATATAGTGATGAGTGAAGAGAGTACATTTAGTAAAATGTGATGTTATTTCTGATTTATAAATATATATTTAGCTAATGTTTAGCTAAATGTTAACATATACATGAAAAAAGTAAACATCATATTCAGAATACAATAAATGTAGGGAAATAAAGGAGGAAAATTAGTTTGACTACTTCAAATATGATTGAAAAGCTTTCTTTTTTCAATTATAAGGAAATAAAGTTGACCCTTGAACAACTTAGAAGTTAAGTTTACTGACCTTCATGCAATGGAAAATCCTGTGGTAACTTTATAAGTGGTTCTCTGTACCCAAGGCTCTGAACCTTCAGATTCAACCAACTCCAGATCATGTAGTACTGTACTAAGTATTTATTGAAAAATACTCACATGTAAGCAGAATTGTGCAGTTCAAACTCATGTTCTTTGAGGGTCAACAGTATTACAATATTTAAGCCATAGCAACATGGAATGGTGGATCATAACAACTCTTGCATAATTTGTTAATGTACAGTATGCTTGAAATTATCTCAAGATAAAATGAGTAAAATCCCAAAAATGATTAATGTAATTCTCATGTAAGTATTTTTCATTTGATTTATTTCTCCATAAGAGCCTGTATTTATTTTACAAATTGAATATTTTTAAAACATAAAGAACATTAGCATATTTTATTGTTAAGCATCTTATATATTGTATTTCCTCTGTAAATACGTATGTTAGTTTTCTAGTGTGCTCAATCGTTCAGTCCTGTTCAACTCTTTGCAAGCCTATGGATGGTAGCCCACCAAGCTTCTCTGTCTCTGGTATTTTCCAGGCAAGAATACTGGAGTGGGCTGCCATCACCTATTCCATGGGATCTTCCTAACGCAGGGATCAAACCTGCATCTTCTATGCTTCCTGCATTGGCAGGTGGGTTTTCTTTACCACTGTACCGCCTTTCACCATGACACAGTGGTTTAAACTGGCACACATTTCTATCTCATGATTCTCTAGATTTTTCTGGATGTTC
This sequence comes from Oreotragus oreotragus, assembly GCA_006410675.1. NCBI lineage: Eukaryota > Metazoa > Chordata > Mammalia > Artiodactyla > Bovidae > Oreotragus > Oreotragus oreotragus. Next base: position 39,961 of record SJYX01021301.1, on the reverse strand, counting down.
TGACCAGGTTCTCACTGCACTAAAATCAAAGTGTCTACAGTCTTCTTTCTTTCTAGATTTTCTAAGAAAGAATCCATGTCCTTACCCAATAAAGTTGTCAGCAGATTTTATTCTCTTGCAGTTACAGGGCCAAGATCCCCATTTTCTTCTGGCCATTCCCTGAGTGTTATGCCTAGCTTCTACAGATCAGGGCATTTCTTGGTTCACAACCTCCATTCTCCAGGTTCAAATCCTGCAACAATGGTAGAGTTTATCTCATGCTCCCAGTATATTTTTTGAATCTGGACAAGGATTTACTCATCAGAACATCCACCAGAAAATTTGTGGTGTGTAATGCACTATTCTATTTTTCAGGGACTGAATGACTACCCTAGCCTCCCCCAAATTCCTGTGTTGAAGTACTAACTTCTAGTGTAATAGTGTTTAGAGGTGGGACCTTTGGAATTAAATAGGTTTACATGAGGTCATGGAGAAGGCAATGGCACCCGACTCCAGTACTCTTGCCTGGAAAATCCCATGGAGGGAGGAGCCTGGTAGGCTGCAGTCCATGGGGTCAAGAAGAGTCGGACACAACTGAGCGACTTCACTTTCACTTTTTACTTTCATGCATTGGAGAAGGAAATGGCAACCCATTCCAGTGTTCTTGCCTGGAGAATC
>SJYX01021301.1:0-11529 GCA_006410675.1 Oreotragus oreotragus | reverse complement strand
CCCCCCCCCCCCCCCCCGCTGATTTCTCCCCATTAGAAGATAACAAATTCAAGGGCAATTTATTGACTGCTTCAGCAGACAATTTGATTAACATGTTCACTATTTTATTCCCATGGCCTTCTTTCAAATCCCAGTAATTAATCTGCCTACCCCTTGAACTTTCTTTTCCAGAAAGTCATGTTTCTTTCAGCACACCATCATTGTCACCAGCTATCAAGGACTGTAAAGGGTTGAAGTTTTCACCTACTTGCAAGTTAATGAATATGAGGAGAGAGAAGTCTCCAGGATTAGAAAGAAATTTCAGTATATTTGTCCCCACAGTCAAATGGCAATAGGCAGAGTATTTAAGTCCAAAGTTTCCTGAGTATAAATTTCCACTTGGCTATGAGAGGTGGATCAGATGGCACTTGTATATTACAGAGAAAGACTGAGCTCAGAGAACTTGAATCTTTTCTGATGGGCATTACATGTGTCTGTTCTTCCCCTGGTAGGACATATCATTTTTGTTATCCTTGCATGCTAAGTTACTTCAGTCATGTTTGACTCTTTGCAACCCTGTGGACCATAGCCCACCAGACTCTTTTGTCCATGGGATTCTTCAGACATGAATACTGGAATGGGTTGCCATGCCCTCCTTCAGGGGATCTTCCGAACCCAGGGATGAAACCCACGTGTCCTGTGTCTCCTGCATTGGCAGTCAAATTCTTTAGCACAAGTGCCATCTGGGAAGCCCCCACCTTTCTTATACTGGACAGTAAACATTCATGTCATTTATGCTGAAGGGAGGTGCTCTTTTTCTTCCAAGACCGTTTGCTGTAAAAGAATTCTTTAAACATTTAATTTGGAACAAAGGGTAGTCTGTGTCTCACTTGTATGATATGAAGAAATTTAAGAGTCTTGTGAAGAACACTGTCTCAGTTGAAACTGAGCAGGGCCCTTCAGGAAGAATATCCAGGATCTGAGCACACAGCCTGCAATGTTTGCTACTAATGATGCCTTGGGAAACTTTTGGCTGAAAGCCATTGGTGAATTCTGGCTTTCAAGCAACTAGCTGGCCTTTCTCCTTGCTTGGCACTGTCTTCCTCCTTTGCAGTAAGCATTGTCTTTTTTTTCACCACAACTAGGTATCAGTGTTTTGGCTTTTCTGCCCATCCCATGGGAGTCCAGTTGGGTAACACATGGGCTTACTTAAATAAAATCATAGAACCAATGGAAGCCTCATTGATGATGGATATTCATGTACTGTGAATATGGCAGTGGTTAAATAAATGTGTATACCTGAGAAAAATTATACATTTATTTATAAAATAAATTCATGTTTATTAAATATAAAAATGGATACATTTTCTTATATGCAAATTATATATTGAGAGTTATATTTTTAAAATCATACAGTAGGTGAGGTTAATAATTGCAAGTATTAATGCTTTTGAACTGGGAACTCAGAAAAACAGTTCAAGTATACCATTTCAAACTTGCATTGTACTGACAAGCAATTGTTAATAAAAGTGTACACGGAATATGTCTGAAGTTAGAAGACTGTAGTAATTTATTTATTGAATTTAAATCTAAGTAATTTAAATTGCCTAGCAAACCAGTTTCAAAACTGTGATTTGTTTTTTTTATCCTATTTCAAGACTTTGAAACACATGACTCCCTTCCCATCCCTCATCTTCACTTACATTAATTATATTCATTATGGAGAGTACAAGCTACATAGTACTTTCCAATAGAAAGTTTTCCTTACAAATCTGCTACACTTCCCCTAAGATTACTTTGGATAAGCTTTCAGAAAATACTCCCCTTCTCCTTTGGATCACTTATTCAAATAAAAACTATTTATTTATTTACTGTCTTTAATTTTTTTTTTCCTGAAACTAAAATTATGCCTGGGTCGTGTTCAGTTCAGTTCAGTTCAGTCACTCAGTCATGTCCGATTCTTTGCAACCCTATGAATCGCAGCCCGTCAGGCCTCTCTGTCCACCACAAACTCCCGGAGTTCACCCAAACTCATGTTCATCGAGTTGGTGATGCCATCCAGCCATCACATCCTCTGTCGTCCCCTTCTCCTCCTGCCCCCAATCCCTCTGGGTCGTGTTCAGTTCAGTTCAGTTCAGTCACTCAGTCATGTCCGATTCTTTGCAACCCTATGAATCGCAGCCCGTCAGGCCTCTCTGTCCACCACAAACTCCCGGAGTTCACCCAAACTCATGTTCATCGAGTTGGTGATGCCATCCAGCCATCACATCCTCTGTCGTCCCCTTCTCCTCCTGCCCCCAATCCCTCCAGCATCAGGGTCTTTTCCAATGAGTCAACTCTTCTCATGAGGTGACCAAAGTATTGGAGTTTCAGCCTCAGCATCAATCCTTTGAATGAATACCCAGGACTGATGTCTTTTAGGACAGACTAGTTGGATCTCCTTGCAGTCCAAGGGACTCGCAAGAGTCTTCTTCAGCACCATAGTTCAAAAGCATCAACTCTTTGGCACTCAGCTTTCTTCACAGTCCAACTCTCAAATCCATACATGACTACTGGAAAAACCATAGCCTTGACCAGACAGACCTTTGTTGGCAAAGTAATATCTCTGCTTTTCAATATCCTTTCTAGGTTGGTCATCGCTTTCCTTCCAAGGAGTAAGCGTCTTTTAATTTCATGGCTGCAGTCACCATCTGCAGTGATTTTGGAGCCCCCCAAAAATAAAGTCACCCACTGTTTCCACTGTTTCCCTATCTGCTTCCCATGAAGTGATGGGACCAGATGCCATGATCTTAGTTTTCTGAATGCTGGATCATGTTAGGACCCAACAAATAGCTTCCAAATAATAAATTGATACTATAATATGGGTATACTTTTAAAGCCTTTCCTGGTTGATATATTCACCCTTTTGAGATTGCTTTCTCCTGGAAATGTGTTGGTTTCTTATGACCTTAGTGTCCATAGCCCTCACTTTACACGACTGCTTGTGAGGGACCTACTAAAAGTTCATATTTTAGTAAGAAGGGCCATTTATATCAGAACATAGAAGCTTGAAGACATTTATGAGGCCATTTTTTAAAAAGAGAAACAAAAATTCTTTGCCAGTGATGACCTTATTCAATGTAGAATTCTAAATGATACGTTCATGGTATGACATTTCTTGTCAAAAGAACATTGTAGTCATTGTCATTGTTGCAAATCTCTCAGATTCTTCAGAGAACATCACTGATGCCTAATGCATGAATACCTTACACTTGAAGGTGGATGTTTATTAAATTGGTGTCTGGATAAACAAGATATCATGGACCCCTTACAATATAATTGTAGAAAATGTATAAACTGCTTTAATACAGCTAATTAGATCATCCTCATAGGCATAATAAAACATACTGACTAAAAATTTAGGCTGACATTTTTCTTTTCTTTTTAAAAAGTTAGATGATATTTAGAAAAAGTTACATCCTTGTGACAATGGCAGAAAACATTTTACTTACCCTGATATTTAAGGCATTATAATGAATACTCGAGTGGGTAGCCATTCCCTTCTCCAGGGGATCTTCCTTACCCAATGATCTTCCTGACCCAGGGATCTTTCTAACCTAGGGATCTTTCCTACTCAGGGATTGAACCCCAGTCTCTTGCATTGCCAGCAGATTCTTTACTGTCTGAGCAACCAGGGATCCCTAGTGATAATTATGTTATTCTCTAAGTTATAAGTCCCTTGCAATTAATTAATTTCTACTGATGACTCATTGGAAAACAAAAAGTTTTCATATAATGAACCATCAGATTGATGACATTTGATTTTAAGTTGGTGCTGCATAATAATTGGAGTATTACACCAACTGATGACAAAAATTGGTAAATTGAATAGCCATTTTAGTGACCTTAAAATGTAATATTTTTAAGAGTAAAACTGGAAATATTTTTGTTTTGCATACATTTTAATTAATTCCATATTGGACAGTGGGGAATTTGAAAAAGAAATTAAGCCAAATTAAATGATTATGATTTAACTTTACTCACATGATTATGACTTTTAAATTTATATTTCAGCTTAGACTTTGCATTAATTTCTTTTTATCTATTTATTTTTTTAATATTCATTGAATGGCCCTGGTTACACAGTAATAAAGATTTATGTTATAACTAATGGCCCAAAGATGTTTATTGTTTTACACAGATAAATTATAAATAAGTTGATGTTAGCAAAAAAATACATAAATAAATAAAACCAAGCAGAGTTGAGAATAAGTAAAATAACAGATATAGTTATTCCATTTTTTGTTAGTTCAATAAAATATATTTTTCAAAGTATTGATACACAACAGGTAATGTATTAGGCACTGAATACATATCAATGGGAAAAAAAAAATAGAAACAATGTTTTATTCACTCAGGTTACTGTGAAATAAACTGAAGTGCAAAATTAATCAGAGAAAGACATAAGTAAAGTCCATGACATATGCATTGAAGGGACAAAAATAAATAGAAGAGGTGATTTGAAAATTAAACATTTTTCTCCTAGAAAGGGAACTTAAATGATGAAGTGATGTCACCCATTTCAAATAAATGAAATCATGTCTACAAGTTGAGTGTTGCAAGCATGAGGAGAAAACATGAAAAATAACATTGTTTTTGAAGGTGGTGAGACAAGGCACTGAACATGTTGAAGCATGATAAGAGTCTAATTTATTGTTTAAAATACATGCTTTTTGCCACATAGATAAGAATTTGGAGAGTGGACTAATTTTTTAAAAATGCTTTTAAGTGTATGAACTATAGCTATGCATTTTAGTTGTGCATTTTGATGAGTTGAAAATGCATATCCTCCCATGTAACCAAATCCACAATCAAGATATGGAATATTTCTATCACCTCAAAATATTTTCTTGTGTCTTTGTGCAATCAATCTCCCATCCCATTCCCCACAACTCATCTCTCTAGAAATCATGTTCTAGAATGTCTCATAAATGGAATCGTACAGGGTGCATTCTTTTTTCTGCCTTTTTTCACTCAGTATAACATTGTTGAGATTGATGTCTTTTGTCATTTGCATCGGTAGATGGTTCCTTTTTATTATTATTAAATAATAATATTTATTTTATTTTACAATTGCAGTAAGAATATTTGTATGTATGTCTTTTATTTTGTCCTATTTGATTTTATTTTAAGATTGATATTTCTTAGAGCTCAGTGGTTAACAAACAGATTTACAGTTTCATGGTTCTGTAGGTCGAAAGTTCGGTCTGGTCTGACTAGTTTTTCTGGTCAAATATTGACATAGCCAAAATCAAGGTGTTGACTGGTTGGGTTGGTAAGGGGAGGCTCAGGGGAAAGTTCACATCCTGGCTCACTTAGGTTGTGGGCAGACTCTGATTCCCTAAAGCTGTAGAAATAAGCTTCCTGTTTCCTAGCTGTCAGACTATGACTTCCCTTAGCTCTAGAAGCTTCTCTTTATTTCTTACACATAAGCCCTTATATCAGATTCAGCTATGATATCTCAAATCCTTTCCACAGATGGAATCTCTGGGTCTTCACTTTTTGCCTTATTATTATTAAATAATATTAAATAATAATATTATTTATTTTATTTTATTTGATGGCTACAATTGCAGTAAGGATATTTGTATGTATGTCTTTTATTTTGTCCTATTTTATTTTATTTTAAGATTGATATTTCTTAGAGCTCAGTGGTTAACAAAACAGATTTACTGTTTCATGGTTCTGTAGGTCGAAAGTTCGGTCTGGTCTGACTAGTTTTTCTGGTCAAATATTGACATAGCCAAAATCAAGGTGTTGACTGGTTGGGTTGGTAAGGGGAGGCTCAGGGGAAAGTTCACATCCTGGCTCACTTAGGCTGTGGGCAGACTCTGATTCCCTAAAGCTGTAGAAATAAGCTTCCTGTTTCCTAGCTGTCAGACTATGACTTCCCTTAGCTCTAGAAGCTTCTCTTTATTTCTTACACATAAGCCCTTATATCAGATTCAGCTATGATATCTCAAATCCTTTCCACAGATGGAATCTCTGGGTCTTCACTTTTTGCCATCCTTCTAGGATGAGAAAGTTCTGATGTGATTATATTGAGCCCACCTTGATTGTGCAGGGTTATCTCTATATTTAAAGGTCTAACTTTAAATAGGCAAAGATCCTTTCTCCATGTAACACAGATATTCACAGGCATCAGGAATTAAGGCATGGCTTCCTCTCCCTCTACAGCTCCATTAGGCCTACCACACCTTCCTTATTTGTGCCATTTCGTGTACTCAGTTGTGTCCGACTCTTTGTGATCACGTGCATTATAGCCCACCAGTTTCTTCTGTCCATGGAATTTTTCAGGCAAGAGTAATGGAGCAGGTTGCCATTTCCTACATCAGAGGATCTTCCCGATCCAGGTTTCAAAACAGTGTGTCTTGCGTCTCCTGCATTGGCAGGCAGATTCTTAACCACTAGTGCCACATTTCCTTTTTTGAGGGAATAAGAGTTCAGGATTGTGGCTATTGCTTATTTTCAACAGAGTTAGAGTTTCTTTTCATGTAACATTTATTTTAACTAAGTCATAATATTTCCATAAACTTGTAGATTTCTTAAGGCAGCATTTTATGACTCACTTATCTTTTACTCACAATATTGAAAAAGCAGATGTTCACTTAGTAAATAATTTTGAAAGCTAATTAATTATTTAACTAAGTGATAAATGATTAATGCTTATTTATTACTAGAGTAGAAATTTTAAATATTTTATCTGAGCATAACACACGCTGTTTGAGCTAGTTGTATAAATATATGTAAGAGATCTCTAAGGAGCAGAATTCATCCTTTGGGAAAACAAGCCCTGCGTTTGTTTCTGTCCTTAGTTTCATCTCACTTATTTAACTGCTTTTTTTTTTGGATATTCAGTTTCTTCATTTCCACTATTTTCTTCCTGAAGTGAAAATACGCTTATTCTATCTATGCTAAATAATTGTGATAGACAGGATAATGCCACCCCACCTCCAAAAGACGCCTACGCCCTATGCCCCAAAATTTGTGAATATGTTATGCTGTATGACAAGGGAGAATTACAATTGCAGGTAGCATTAAGAATACTAATTGCTAAAATAAGGTGATCAACCTGGATTATTCTGGCAGACCCAAAGCAATCACAAAGATTCTTTTTTTTTCTTCTTCAATTAATTAAGTATTTTTTTGGCTGAGTCGGGTCTTAGTTGCGTCACATCGAATCTTTTAGTTGTGGCATGCAAGCTCCTAATTTGGGCATGTGGGATCTATAACTCAGACCAGGAATTGAAATCAGGCCCTTGTATTGGGAGTGAGATTTCTTAGCCACTAGACCACCAGGAAAGTCTCCACTTTTTTTTTTTTTTAAGTAACTGGGCATAGGTGACAATTAGCTGTTTCAAATTTTTCATTGATACTTTCCCATTCCACCAATTTTGTTGGTAAATTTACCATCAAGGTATCTTATTATAAATACATATTTATACATGTCTTGTTACTTTGTACATAGGTTTTTTATTTATTTTATTATTTTCTTATTGATTCATTTTTATCTTCTCAAGTCGTTTAATGGAGGTTGTATTTGATTACTTATTAGAAATTCATGGGTTGTATTTAATATTGTTTAGGTTTAAGATCTCTTTAAATAATTACTTCATGTTCAACAAATTGTGAAACCTCAATTTTCATTTTTTAATGAGACTTATTGATCTGTTGAAAACATTTTTTTTTCTTCTGTCAATTATCCCCCTTTAAACATCTCCATTGTTGCTGTAATTTCTTGCTCATTGAGATAGCCCACTATTGTTCATTTGTTTTGAGCATTATCCATATATGTATTAGGAAGAGAAGATCATATTATAGTTACATGGAGTCGATCTTAAAGTGAATTTTAACTGTTTTCATGACAAACCTTTTCTCAAACCTCACTCTGAAATGCCCTCATGCTAACTTCACAGATTCAATTTCTTTTCACAGTTTGTAAACAGACTTAAGTTCCCTAGAACAAAGGATTTTGAATATTTTCTATAGTTTTATAAACTAGACAACAGCAAACTTTAAGAATCAATTATTTATGAAACAACCAATTCCTTAATAGAGTATAGATCTGATTTTTCTGTATATTTTACTCATACTGAAACAAAGCAAAGCAAAAATTACTTGATACTTTTAATTTTTAGTTAAAAAAATCTCAATGTCCCTGATATTAAAGCTTTTATCTACCCCTACAAATATTCACCTTTGAGTAAATGGTTAATATATATGAGATATTTTCTCCCATGGTGGCTGGGTTTACTGACCCTGGATGATGGATGAACGTTTATGTACTGCCTTGATTGACCAACGATGTTTTCCAGATTGAAGTTAAATGACCTTGACTTCTTCCCCTGATGCCAACCATCAATGCCATTAGGAATGTGAATGATTGGGCAGTTTATGATGCCTACCCGGCATTTCTTCTTTTATGGCTCAACCTTCTATAACTATAATTTATTGTTTGAGTTTACATTTCACCACACTTCTAGATAACTTTTCTAAATTATCACTGAGTCAGTTACCCAGCAGTTATTCCTTGAGGAGTCTCCAGCTCTCTGCCTGACTATCATATTAGCACTCCACACTGAAAGACAGTGTCTGCCTTTGAAAGGTTAAAAAAAAAAAAATTCTTACACTGAATTTCTCCCGACAGTTCAGGGTCTCCTCAGATGATAACTAATCTATCCACTAGTAAATGAAAATTATTATAGGATGTGCTAATGCTTCCATATACTGTAGGATGCTCAGCCACTTCACATTTACAGTCTTTTGTATTGCAACTCACTCGCTCAAAAAATCATGCTTCACTCACCTGGGAATTATTTTTCACATTTGTTTTTGTTTGTGAATCATATTTCTTTTCATCATTTTCATTAATAAATAAGTTTTATTGATAATCATGCCCATATTACAAAAACAGATGTTTTTACATTTTTATATCTATTTTTGTTTCTCTAATGCAATACATTTTTATTGGCCTCAAAAATTTCTGAAGTTATGTATTTTTTAAAAATTTGCGCTTTGAATTCAAAATACTATTTAAAATAATTTTAAATTGCTTTTTAAAAATCATTTATATATAAAACCATATTTGAATCTTCTAATCACAAATTTCAAATGAAATATTATTCCATATTTGTTTACTAATTATACTCTTAAAGATCCAATAAACATCATAATTATTGTGATTTTCCTCACATTTAAAAATAAAATTACTGAATATTTCAAAATTAAGTAATCTAAGTAAGAATATATATCATAACCAAACATCAGATTTTTCTATAAACTGCTTTCTTGGTTTGACAGAAACATACATTAAACTTAGAATATGTTGATAAGCAAATTTATTTCCAGTATTTGATTACAAATCTCACAGGAAGAACAATTTTTCAGTAACCAAATTTAGAGATGATATTTGAAATTTCTTTCTTTGCTTTTGTGTCTTTTTCTGCTCTAGAGACTGAAAATTTGGAGTGAACTTTTGGGTGATGACAAACAGCATGCATGCTCTGCCGGGAACACAGGGGTGTAGTAATAAATTAAAAAATTAAAACTTGAAGTAGGCAACATAATACTAATAAACTCATGACTGATCATATACTATAATGTAAAACTGTCAACTACTTGCTCCCACTGATATTTATAGCTAGAAATGTTTTAGCAGATGTTATTTGGTCTAAGAAGAATCCTTCTAGTTTTACATGAAAGGCAAGTGATAAAACTTTTAATATTAATAAAGATTAATAACATTTGATAAATTTTACTTAGCATTGATTATGTGCCAGTCATAGCTCAGCTGGTAAAGAATCCACCTGCGATGCAGGAGACCCCGGTTTGATCCCTGGGTCAGGAAGTTCCTCTGGGAAAAGGATAGGCTACCCACTCTAGTGGTATCCTGGGCTTCCTTTGCGGCTCAGCTGGTAAAGAATCTGTCTGCAATGCGGGAGACATTAACATTTGATAAATTTTACTTAGCATTGATTATGTGCCAGTCATAGCTCAGTTGGTAAAGAATCCACCTGCGATGCAGGAGACCCCAGTTTGATCCCTGGGTCAGGAAGTTCCTCTGGGAAAAGGATAGGCTACCCACTCTAGTATTCCTGGGCTTCCTTTGTGGCTCAGCTGGTAAAGAATCTGTCTGCAATGCGGGAGACATAGGTTCAATCCCTGGGTTGGGAAGAAACCCTGGAGAAGGGAAAGGCTACCCACTCCAGTATTCTGGCCTGAAGATTTCCATGGACTACAGTCCATGGGGTCACAAAGAGTTGGACACGACTGAGCAAATTACACTTTCATGTGCCAGTCATAACTAAACATTTACCATGAATTAGCACATCTAGTCTTCACAACATCCTTTAAGGTTGGATATTACCCTCTTTTTAGAAATGAAGAAACTGAGGTATACAGTTTAGTTAACTTGTCATATTAGACACTGAGGAAATGTCAGGTCCTAATTCATACACAGGCAATCTTATCCAACTGGCAGTCTTCCATGTGTCTTAAAAGGAATGTGGATGGGAAATATACTCGGAATGTATTGGAAAATAACAATCCCACATGCCAGTCATTGAGTCCTTCTCAGTCAACATAAAGTGAGCCTTGAGCATGGAGCATTCTTATGAAGAGATAAAGAGTCCACACAGCCTGCATTAAGCTTCTTGTCTTGTGTGGGAATATCTTTCTGTTTCAGTCTCACAGTATGCTCCTTTGTTATGCTTCAGGTTATATGTCAATGGCCCTCGGCATGCTCCCAGCTTTTGGTATTTCAGATTCCTTCTACCGTGACTTGAGAGGGATGTATGGAGGCAAATAGGCAATTGCCCTGTGCCAGCTGCCAGTGGAGACCCTCTAACCATGAGAGATCCATGCCCACTATCAGAGCTGATCTTGCTCTGTCTCTTCTCTGTGTGGGCAAAGAATGGTTCCATCCAGTGTTTTACTGTGTTGTGTTTACCTTTCTGACTCCTATACCAAGCTGCAATGAGCAAAAGCATTTGAATTCACCCCTAGGATTAGGAAATGTGCACAACGTTGTGCTTCCCTGAGGTTAGTGCCTGGCACATGGTACTGTGTTCAACAGAATCCACGGCTGGCCTTTGGGAAGAGGTAAGTTCTGAATAGTGATTTTGAATACTCCTGGAAGCAAAGATGTTTAAAATTTGAATGCTTCCACTTAGATGTTCAACATTAATAAAAGCATCTCTACACCAAGCCTGTCTCAAGTCAGTTACTCTGAAATAGAACAATACCCTGAAGAAGAATTTACCTTGAAGAATAAGAAAGTCTTGTCTGGCGATTCAGTGTGAATTTTAGGGCATCAACACAATATATCACCAATTTTCCAAAAGAGCTGAATGAGATGATTCAATAGTAGTTCAAAATTTTTCTTGTTTGTTTGTTTTTTTTTTTTGTTTTGTTTTTTACTTTTAAACAAATGGCTGAAATCATGAACAGAAAATATAGAAACTACTACTGGATTTTTAACAATGAAGCATATTTGATTGAACTTGATATTAC
>SJYX01021300.1:7749-20066 GCA_006410675.1 Oreotragus oreotragus | reverse complement strand
TTGCCTTTTAATGAGATCCTCAAGGAATTGTATGCACACAAAATTGTGAGAAACACGTCTCTATGGTTCCCAGGGTCCCATTTGACTCTTGAGGTTTCAGAGTCTAAAAGACAAGGTTTCTAAGAGCACAGGGTTATGGGATGCTTACAGTCTAGATACTTAAGGTACTGGGATTATAATGTTCTGAGGGTTTTAGGGTTCTAGTGTCCTCTGGATCGCAGCTATGGGCCTTCTAGGTTTCCACTGTTCTAGAATCCTAAGGGGCAGAAGTTCTGAGGCCCCAAGTAGTGAGCATCTCTGTGGGTGGTGGGCAGGGTGCTCGTAGCAGGTAATAACCAGTCCTCCTCCTTCTCCCATCTCTCCTCTCCCTCCTCACCTCCTGACCTCTTTCTTTCCTTCCCTCTTTCCAATTCTCACTGCGTGTGTCTCTCTCTCTTTCCCTGGCTCTGTATGACCCTCAGCTGTGCCCACGATTCCTCAAGCTCCTTGAAAGCCTGGATGCAGAGTGTGTTAAGAAACTCATTGGTAAGTCACAGCCTGGGGAAGCGGGGAGGAGGCTCCCTCTACAGCTTCACCGGGGATGGTATGCCACTCTCTGCCTACAGCACCAGCAGGTCTGATCAGGGGATCCTGGAGAAGCTGAGGACCCTTCATCCTGAGCAAGTCAGGAGAGTGTGGTTGGAGGGGTCCCTGCAGACTGAGGGTCTCTGTCAGCCTTTGAGAGCTTCTACTGCCCTCCTTTGTCCCACTGGCAGAACCTGATGACCAGAATGATGTGAGAAAGAGGACAGGCCAGATCTGGATTCAAACCCTGGATCTGCTTCTTAGCAACTGTGCAGTCCTGGTCAACTGGCTCTACCTCTCTGAGCCTCAGGTTCCTCCCAGGTGAAAGGAGATTGTAAACATGGCTTAGCTGATGAATGGATTTAAAGAAAAAGCAGAAAAAGCCTAATATCCAGTAGGCATTGATGATAAACACCACCCCTTCCCTTTCCCTTCTTATGAGGAGATGTGGTTTCACCCCCAGCCTTGACCTGGGTCTCTGGTATGGCTGGGGTTGCTGGGGCTGTGGGCAACAGAAATGGGATGAGTGAAGCATCAGGGTCCTGGAGGCAGTTCTTTTATAAAATAACCACAGACACAGTTCGTTGGGCCATTGATCTGTGCTTCTTATATACTATCTCTCAGGATCCTTGCAATGACCCTGTGGGGATGGGTAGTGTCAGGATACCCATTTTACAGATGAACTAGCTGAGGCTCAGATAGATGGAGTGACACACAAGTGGTCCCATGGCTGTCAAGTCTGACCTGCTGGAGGCTGGCAGTCACTGATTTGTATTCAGTTTTCCAGCGCTGGAGCCTGAGAACTGCTACTCATTGTGTTCCCTCAGGTGAACCTCAGAAAACTGAAGAGGACAGATGAGTAAACTGCTGGGATGCCTGCCTGCTGGTGAGGGCTGGGTTCAGGGCCCTGGGCTGAGAGAGGATGAGACCCCCGACAGGGGCCTGTGGAGAAGCAGAAACAAGCTTGGCTTCTCCTCTTTCTCTAGTGGCAGACTCAGCCCTGATCTCGGTCACAGACCACCTCCTGACCCTAAATCAGACTCGCAGATTGTGCTTGATTCTGCTCCCTGACTGAGCCCGGAACAGTCAGCCTGAGCTTTGACTCCAGTAGTGACTGAGCCCTGACACTGGTCACAGACAGAGACCAGATCTCATCTCAGTCTGATCCCTGATCCTGATCATACACTGAGCCCTGAACCCTGGCTCCTCTGGGCCCTGATCAGTCTTTTCACATGGGCCATTTTGCTAAGGTGAGGGGGGTGGGAGGGTGAGGGGATGAGGGAGGCTCAGTGCCAGATGCCAGAGAAAGACCCCAAACCACAGGTGCCAGTCCCTCCGCGAGCCTCAGAGCTCGCAAGGTTTGTGGGGAAGTACTCCAGGAGCTGTGCCTGCTGAATGCAGCAGCAGGTTAGGGTCCCGGGGTGTCCATGCCTCACACCAGGGTCTCCTTCCAGATTGGTTCCAGGACTTGAGTGAATCTCTGTACCGTCTTCCTCTGGGACAGTCAGTGCCCCCATCATCCCCCTGGAGTGACAACTGAGCCCAGTCAAAGGACACCTCTCAGACACACGTACTCACAGTCAGGACATCCTATGCTCATCACCCTCCAACCCCAGCAATAAAAAGCCTTTTCAGCACTTCCTGTATGGTCCGTTGCATTCCTTCCATTGGGATTTTGGGAGATGTGGGATATGTGCAACCAGGTAAGCAGAGACCTGGATCCGAAGCTGGAAAGGAGTTTGGGGATTATCCAGCCTCACCTCCTTGTCTTACAAGCAGGAACACTGAGGCCCAGGATGGGCAAGAAAGTGACCTGAGGTGTCATAGAGACAGCCTCATTCTGCTTCCCAACAGCACCGCCATGATGGAGGGCTGCCTTCCCCAGCACACCTGACCTCATGACCTCCTCACAACACCCTTCTGCTCTTGTCCCCACTGTACAGATGAGGAAACTGAGGCTCATAGAGGACAAGAGACATATCAAAGTTACAGGGTAGCAAGTGACAGGACTAGTATTTAAAGCTGTGGCTATGAGATCACTTGCTCAGAGAGGTGATGTCCCATCTTCCAGTATTCAGCCACCTCTCCCCAGCCCCTGCAGGTCCTGCTGTCCTGGCCTTGGTCTCTTCCACCCAGGACTGCTGAGGTCCTTTTGTGGCCCTTCTTCCTCCTCGACATGCATGCCCTCAGTTGTTTCCCCTTTGCCCTGGAGTGGGGAACACAGTGCCCCCTTACTCACAGCTGTGTCATCTCTGCAGAGGACTGACCCAGGCTATCACCTCAGGGTCATCGGGCCTCTCCTTTCCAGGAGGCCATCTAACTTCCTGCCAAGAGGCCCAGGGAACATTTGCCCATTTTTCCAAGGAGCCATCTCAGTACTGTGCACAATTCTGTGGGGAAGAACCACTGTCGTCCTCACGAGAGACTTGGGTTAATCGAGGCCAGGGTCACACAGTGGCTGCTTCACTCCAGGGTCTTCTGTCTGAAGGCTGCCTCACGAGGTTGAGTCACCCCAGGGGGCCTTTGAGCCCCTGGGGCAGCTAGGGGGCCTTGGACCNGTGCACAATTCTGTGGGGAAGAACCACTGTTGTCCTCACGGGAGACTTAGGTTAATGGAGGCCAGGGTCACACAGTGGCTGCTTCACTCCAGGGTCTTCTGTCTGAAGGCTGCCTCATGAGGTTGAGTCACCACAGGGGGCCTTTGAGCCCCTGGGGCAGCTAGGGGGCCTTGGACCAGCTCTCTTGAGCTGAGGACCTCAGTTCAGCCTGTACCGGGGCTCCTGAAACAGCATGAGGTGACAGGTAGGACAGAGCTGAGCTTGACTTGGCCTCTGCCCATTGCTAGCTGTGTGATCTCAGGCAACTTACTAGAACCACACTTCTCTCACCTCCCCAATGAACTTAGCAGTAAAACCTCCCTGTTGCACTCTTGTGACGACTGAATGAGTCAATGTGTGGAAAATGCTTAAACATAGTCTGAGATCTGGTGAGCACAAGAAGAATGTCAACCTCAACACACTAGAATTACTGTCAGTGCTGAGAAATCCCATGTTCAATCTTTATACACTATATCTCACTCAATTCTGATTTCTACTGAGTGATTCAGTGAAAGGGTCTTGGAATAGGTGTGGCAACTGAGCCTCAGAGAAGTGAAGTGACTTCTCCAGGGCCACACAGTTGGTCAGAGGCAAAGCTGGATTCCATTTGAAGTCGGCCCTCTCCAGAGCTGGTTCTCCTTATCCTGGCCATAGCAAAGGGACGAGAGTTTTCCTCTCAGCCTATATTTTGTGACAATCCTAACTCCCACAAAAGTGCACAAGGAGGTCTCACAATTCAGGACTTCTCTTGAGCAGTAGCCCACTTGGGTCAGTGCTGAGCCTTTGTCCAGGCTGTGTCAGGATACCCATTTTACAGATGAACTAGCTGAGGCTCAGATAGATGGAGTGACACACAAGTGGTCCCATGGCTGTCAAGTCTGACCTGCTGGAGGCTGGCAGTCACTGATTTGTATTCAGTTTTCCAGCGCTGGAGCCTGAGAACTGCTACTCATTGTGTTCCCTCAGGTGAACCTCAGAAAACTGAAGAGGACAGATGAGTAAACTGCTGGGATGCCTGCCTGCTGGTGAGGGCTGGGTTCAGGGCCCTGGGCTGAGAGAGGATGAGACCCCCGACAGGGGCCTGTGGAGAAGCAGAAACAAGCTTGGCTTCTCCTCTTTCTCTAGTGGCAGACTCAGCCCTGATCTCGGTCACAGACCACCTCCTGACCCTAAATCAGACTCGCAGATTGTGCTTGATTTTGCTCCCTGACTGAGCCCGGAACAGTCAGCCTGAGCTTTGACTCCAGTAGTGACTCAGCCCTGACACTGGTCACAGACAGAGACCAGATCTCATCTCAGTCTGATCCCTGATCCTGATCATACACTGAGCCCTGAACCCTGGCTCCTCTGGGCCCTGATCAGTCTTTTCACATGGGCCATTTTGCTAAGGTGAGGGGGGTGGGAGGGTGAGGGGATGAGGGAGGCTCAGTGCCAGATGCCAGAGAAAGACCCCAAACCACAGGTGCCAGTCCCTCCGCGAGCCTCAGAGCTCGCAAGGTTTGTGGGGAAGTACTCCAGGAGCTGTGCCTGCTGAATGCAGCAGCAGGTTAGGGTCCCGGGGTGTCCATGCCTCACACCAGGGTCTCCTTCCAGATTGGTTCCAGGACTTGAGTGAATCTCTGTACCGTCTTCCTCTGGGACAGTCAGTGCCCCCATCATCCCCCTGGAGTGACAACTGAGCCCAGTCAAAGGACACCTCTCAGACACACGTACTCACAGTCAGGACATCCTATGCTCATCACCCTCCAACCCCAGCAATAAAAAGCCTTTTCAGCACTTCCTGTATGGTCCGTTGCATTCCTTCCATTGGGATTTTGGGAGATGTGGGATATGTGCAACCAGGTAAGCAGAGACCTGGATCCGAAGCTGGAAAGGAGTTTGGGGATTATCCAGCCTCACCTCCTTGTCTTACAAGCAGGAACACTGAGGCCCAGGATGGGCAAGAAAGTGACCTGAGGTGTCATAGAGACAGCCTCATTCTGCTTCCCAACAGCACCGCCATGATGGAGGGCTGCCTTCCCCAGCACACCTGACCTCATGACCTCCTCACAACACCCTTCTGCTCTTGTCCCCACTGTACAGATGAGGAAACTGAGGCTCATAGAGGACAAGAGACATATCAAAGTTACAGGGTAGCAAGTGACAGGACTAGTATTTAAAGCTGTGGCTATGAGATCACTTGCTCAGAGAGGTGATGTCCCATCTTCCAGTATTCAGCCACCTCTCCCCAGCCCCTGCAGGTCCTGCTGTCCTGGCCTTGGTCTCTTCCACCCAGGACTGCTGAGGTCCTTTTGTGGCCCTTCTTCCTCCTCGACATGCATGCCCTCAGTTGTTTCCCCTTTGCCCTGGAGTGGGGAACACAGTGCCCCCTTACTCACAGCTGTGTCATCTCTGCAGAGGACTGACCCAGGCTATCACCTCAGGGTCATCGGGCCTCTCCTTTCCAGGAGGCCATCTAACTTCCTGCCAAGAGGCCCAGGGAACATTTGCCCATTTTTCCAAGGAGCCATCTCAGTACTGTGCACAATTCTGTGGGGAAGAACCACTGTCGTCCTCACGAGAGACTTGGGTTAATCGAGGCCAGGGTCACACAGTGGCTGCTTCACTCCAGGGTCTTCTGTCTGAAGGCTGCCTCACGAGGTTGAGTCACCCCAGGGGGCCTTTGAGCCCCTGGGGCAGCTAGGGGGCCTTGGACCAGCTCTCTTGAGCTGAGGACCTCAGTTCAGCCTGTACCGGGGCTCCTGAAACAGCATGAGGTGACAGGTAGGACAGAGCTGAGCTTGACTTGGCCTCTGCCCATTGCTAGCTGTGTGATCTCAGGCAACTTACTAGAACCACACTTCTCTCACCTCCCCAATGAACTTAGCAGTAAAACCTCCCTGTTGCACTCTTGTGACGACTGAATGAGTCAATGTGTGGAAAATGCTTAAACATAGTCTGAGATCTGGTGAGCACAAGAAGAATGTCAACCTCAACACACTAGAATTACTGTCAGTGCTGAGAAATCCCATGTTCAATCTTTATACACTATATCTCACTCAATTCTGATTTCTACTGAGTGATTCAGTGAAAGGGTCTTGGAATAGGTGTGGCAACTGAGCCTCAGAGAAGTGAAGTGACTTCTCCAGGGCCACACAGTTGGTCAGAGGCAAAGCTGGATTCCATTTGAAGTCGGCCCTCTCCAGAGCTGGTTCTCCTTATCCTGGCCATAGCAAAGGGACGAGAGTTTTCCTCTCAGCCTATATTTTGTGACAATCCTAACTCCCACAAAAGTGCACAAGGAGGTCTCACAATTCAGGACTTCTCTTGAGCAGTAGCCCACTTGGGTCAGTGCTGAGCCTTTGTCCAGGCTGTTCCACCAGCTGGAACATCACGTCTTCTCTCCCTCCATCTGTTTCAATCCTCAGCCCTACACCTCTGATCAGGAGCTGTCTCCTGGTAGGTGGGGGCCACTCCTCAATGTTTCCCCAACTAAGAGACCATGTTTTCTGGCTGGTAGGTCTACCCAAGCTACCTTGTCATCATTGTCTCATACAGACAGAGGGTTGTAGGAAATGTCAGCTCCATAATAATGGTTTACACATTTTAATAATTTTTTTCCATTTTTAGTGAGAAATAATTGACATTCATCACTGCGTAAGTTGAAGGCAATGGTTTGATTTCTCTGTATTATGCAATGATTATGACAATAGGTTCAGCTAACATTCGTCTTCTCATACAGGTACAATAAAAAACTCAGAAAAAAAGAAAAACATTTTTTCATTGTGATGAGAACTCCTAGGATTTGCTCTCAGCAGCATTCCTGTATATGATGCATCACTGCCAACTCTAACCATGTTGTACATTACATCCCCAGTATTCATATGTTCAGAATTGTAAGTTTTTGTATTTTTGACCATCTTCTTCCAAT
The DNA here is from genome assembly GCA_006410675.1 of Oreotragus oreotragus. Classification (NCBI taxonomy): domain Eukaryota; kingdom Metazoa; phylum Chordata; class Mammalia; order Artiodactyla; family Bovidae; genus Oreotragus; species Oreotragus oreotragus. The sequence goes on along the minus strand of SJYX01021300.1, from coordinate 12,995 downwards.
GTCCCCTTCTAGTACTCTCCATATCTGGTAATCACATGTCTGATTTCTTTTCCTATGAGTTTGGTATTTTGCTATAGTTTCTAGTTACAAATGAGATCACACAGTATAGGTCTTTTTCTAACTTATTTCATTTAGGATAATGCCTTTAAGATCCAGCCATGTAGTCACAAATAGTAGGATTTCATCATTTTTAATGACTGAATAACATTCTCTGTGTGTGTGTGTGTGTATATATATATTATATACACAAGGTTAAATATATATTATATGTACCATAGTTTCTGTATCCATTCATCCATCAATGAATATTTGTGTTTCCAAGTATACTGTTATAAACATAGGGGTGCAGAGATCTTTCTGAGTCAGTGATTTATTTTGGAAGTATTTGCAGAGATCGCTGGATGGCATCATGGACTCGATGGACATGAGTCTGAGTGAACTCCAAGAGATGGTTATGAAAAGGGAGGCCTGGCGTATTGCGATTCATGGGGTCGCAAAGAGTCGGACACGACTGAGCAACTGAACTGAACTGATTGACAGAATTGCTGAATCATATGGCTCTGGGCTCTTAGTTGGGAGGATTTTCACTGCTGATTCAATCTCCTCACTAGTAATCAGTCTACTCACATTTTCTATTCTTCCCTGATTCTGTCACAGAAAATTGTATGTTTCTAAGAACTTCTCTATTTCTTTTAGGTTGTCCGGTTTGTTAACATTATGGTTGTTCACAGTAGCCTCTTAGGATTCTTTGAATTTCTATAGAATCTCTTGTATTGTCTCCTTTTTCACTTATAATTTTGTTCATTTGTGTCATTTCTCTTTTTTCCTGGTTAGTCTAGCTAAGAGTTTATCAATTTCATTAACCGTTTCAAAAAACCAACTACCAGTTTGGTTACTATTTTCTATAATTTTTCTCTTCACTGTTCCATTTACTCCAGTTCTGATCTTTATCAGGCTCTTTCTTCTGTTAACTTTGAGCTTAGTTTATCTTCGCTTTCACAGATGGTTTCATTTTTATTTTTGGTCTATACTGGCTTTTTAAAGTGACTTAACTTCCGATTTTGATTTCCTACCTCCTATATCTTCCGGCTTCTTTTCTACTTTGAGAAAGTCTTTCAATATTTCTTTTAGGATAAGTTTAGTATTGCTGTGTTCTTTTAGTCTTTGCTTCTCTGAGAAATTTACTTCTCTCTGATTCTGAATGATAATCTTATTGGGTAGAGTATTGTAGGTTGCAAGACTTTGAATATGTTTCTATACACTCCCCTGCTGTTTAGATATGGGAGTGTCCCTGTGTAGCTTGTGTAGCCTTATTTTCCTTGGTCCGAGGCCTGTTCGGGTGCTGGATGCTTGCTGTCTCTTTCCTCAGCGTATGTTGGCCATTATTCCCTTGACAGGGTGAGTGCCTGGGGAGGTGGAGGCCACAGCTGGTGCCCAATTGCAGGACTCGCATGGCATCAGCAGTCCACACCCACCTCTGGAGACTGAGATGGAAGCAGTGGCTTGCACCTACCCCTGGAATTCATGTGGCTGGTGCCCTGCTGCCTGAGAGCACACACTCATGGAGAAAGAAGCTCCTAAGGCAATCCCACCGCCCTCCTCATGGGCCTCCCAACAATGGTGCCTTGGCTCATTCAGGCCCAGGCTTCTTCCCTTCTTCCCATACTCCTTTGGTTACGGAGAACCACACACTTGTCCCCTCAGGCTGTCTCCAGGCAACTAATCTATGTCCATTCTCCAAGCTGACTTCTGAAGCCCAAATCTTAGCAGCTAGCCCTTGCCCACCCCAACATATGAGCATCTCAGGCTGCGGAGTCTGACAGCAATGATAGCCACCTGTGCAGGTCTCTCTCCAAGTGACCCTCCAGAAACCAGTGGCTGTGTTCTCCTCTGAGGCTTCAAAATTCCTGCTCTGTCCTGGCTGATCCTCTTGCCAATGGTGGGTCTTCCCACTGTGTGGAAACCTCTCCTCTTACACAGCTCCATCCGGGAGCACATTTCCATCCCCACTCCTTTCTCTCTCTTTCTTTTTCTTTTTTGCTTTGTCCTACCCAGATATAAAGAGATTTTCTTCTCCTTTTGGAACTCTGAGGTCTTCCTCCAGAGATCAGTAGATTTTCTGCAAGAACTGTTCCATATGAAGATATATTTTTGAAGAATTTTTGGGAATGGTGAGCTCCATGTCCTAATTCTTCACCATCTTGATCCATTCCCTTGGAAATGTATTGTTGGATCTTTTTTTTTTTTTAATTTATTTACCCATTCTAAGTATTTTGATTGGAGAATTTTGTCAGTTTACATTGAAAGTAATTATTGATTGGAAAGAACTTTCTATCCCCATTGTTTGAATGGTTTTCTGCTCCTCTCTAGATCCAATGTTCCTTATTTCTTATCCTGCTATCTTTTCTCTGTGCATTTTAGTGTCTTTTGGTTTCAGTATGCTTTGAATTTTTTCTGTGTTCTTTTATGTAATAACTACAGGGCTTCCTCTTCCAGTTACCATGAGGATAACACAAAATATTTTATGCTTGAAACATCCTATTTTTTTTCTTATTTTTTTTAAAATTTTTATTTTTACTTTATTTTAGTTTACAGTTCTGTATTGGTTTGGGCATACATTGACATGAATCCGCCATGGGTGTACATGAGCTCCCAAACATGAACCCCCCTCCCACTTCCCACCCCACATCATCCCTCCGGATCATCCCCATGCACCAGCCCCAAGCATCCTGCATCCTGCATCCTGCATCGAACATAGACTGGCGATTCGTTTCTTACATGATAGTATACATGTTTCAATGCTATTCTCCCAAATCATCCCACCCTCTCCCTGTCCCTCTCCCTCAGAGTCCAAAAGTCCACTCTACACATCTGTGTCTCTTTTGCTGTCTTGCATACAGGGTCCTCATTACCATCTTTCTAAATTCCATATATAGAAGAAGTAAAACTCTCATTGTTTGCAGATGACATGATCCTCTACATAGAAAACCCTAAAGACTCCACCAGAAAATTACTAGAGCTAATCAATGAATATAGTAAAGTTGCAGGATATAAAATCAACACACAGAAATCCCTTGCATTCCTATACACTAATAATGAGGAAGTAGAAAAAGAAATTAAGGAAACAATTTCATTCACCACTGCAACGAAAAGAATAAAATACTTGGGAATATATTTACCTAAAGAAACTAAAGACCTATATATAGAAAACTAAAACACTGATGAAAGAAATCAAAGAGTACACTAATAGATGGAGAAATATACCATGTTCATGGATTGGAAGAATCAATATAGTGAAAATGAGTATACTACCCAAAGCAATCTACAGATTCAATGCACTCCCTATCAAGTTACCAGCGGTATTTTTCACAGAACTACAACAAATAATTTCAAGATTTGTATGGAAATACAAAAAACCTCGAATAGCCAAAGCAATTTTGAGAAAGAAGAATGGAACTGGAGGAATCAGCCTGTCTCACTTCAGGCTCTACTACAAAGCCACAGTCATCAAGACAGTATGGTACTGGCACAAAGACAGAAATATAGATCAATGGAACAAAATAGAAAGCCCAGAGATAAATCCACACACCTATGGACACCTTATCTTTGACAAAGGAGGCAAGAATATACAAAGGATTAAAGACAACCTCTTTAACAAGTGGTGCTGGGAAAACTGATCAATCACTTGTAAAAGAATGAAACTAGAACACTTTCTAACACCATTCACAAAAATAAACTCAAATGGATTAAAGGCGGTAAGTCCCCCAGCAGAGAAGCAGTGCAGATGCCTGCATCCACCAAAAGCAAGCGGGGCTGGACAGGGAGGCACGGGCTGCAGTGCTTTTTAAGAATCAGGCCAGAATGCCCTGAGTGTAACCTGAGTGAACTAACTTGGGCTAGCAAACTAGACTTTGGGATAGCTACCACGTGAAAAGCTCTAACATAAGACACTGCCAGGCCCGCACACAGAACAAAAGATGGAACAGAATTAGCCAGCTGCAGAGCATCCCCCTCCGGTGACAGGCAGCCAAGGCCAGAAGGGCCGGAAGGGGGCAATTGCAGCCCCAGAGAGACATTAACTACCAAACTGCAAGCAAGCTTCTTTGCTAACTAAGACTTCTTGGGGTTCTGGACAGTCACCATCCGCCTAAGAAAGGGCACCAGTTGTACACCCAGAAAACTGAGCAGCAGGGATGGGAAAGGTGATAACTCACAGCGACCGTGCTCGCCAAACACCCAAGCTACTCTGACCTGGGAAGGGCACAAAACACAGGCTCAACCAAGTCTGCACCTCTGAAGACTTCCTGAGTGCCTGAGCCTGAGCGGCTTAGACCAGGGAGGTGCATGCAGCCCTGGGCCAGCCTCAGACAGTTCCCGGTGGAGCAACCTAGAGCCTGAGTGGTGTGCACCAAGAGCAGGGGCAGGCCCAGCGTGGCTGAGATGCTGCGAGCACACACCAGTGTTATTTGTTTGCAGCATCCCTCCCTCCCTACAGCACGACTGAACAAGTGAGCCTAAAAGAAGTGTCCACCACCGGCCCCCTTGTGTCAGGGCAAAAAACAGACACTGAAGAGACCAGCAAACAGAAGAAGCTAAAACAGAGGGAACCGCCTTGGAAGTTCCAGGTGCAACAGATTAAAACCCTGTCATTAGTACCGACTACATAGGAAGGGACCTATCAGTTCAGTTCAGTTGCTCAGTTGCGTCCGACCCTTTGCGACCCCATGAATTGCAGCACGTCAGGCCTCCCTGTTCATCACCAACTCCCGGAGTTCACTCAGACTCACGTCCATCGAGTCCGTGATGCCATCCAGACATCTCATCCTCGGTCGTCCCTTTCTCCTCCTGCCCCCAATCCCTCCCAGCATCAGAGTCTTTTCCAATGAGTCAACTCTTCGCATGAGGTGGCCAGAGTACTGGAGTTTCAGCTTTAGCATCATTCCTTCTAAAGAAATCCCAGGGTTGATCTCCTTCAGAATGGACTGGTTGGATCTCCTTGCAGTCCAAGGGACTCTCAGAAGTCTTCTCCAACACCACAGTTCAAAAGCATCGATTCTTCGGCGCTCAGCTTTCTTCACAGTCCAACTTTCACATCCATACATGACCACAGGAAAAACCATAGCCTTGACTAGGCGGACCTTAGTCGGCAAAGTAATGTCTCTGCTTTTGAATATACTATCCAGGTTGGTCATAACTTTTCTTCCAAGGAGTAAGCGTCTTCTAATTTCATGGCTGCAGTCACCATC
>SJYX01021299.1:372612-449939 GCA_006410675.1 Oreotragus oreotragus | reverse complement strand
GTTTAGTTGCTAAGTTGTGTCTGACTCTTTGCAACCACATGGCCTTGTAAAAGACTACATCAGATTGTTATTCACTCATGAATATAAGGTGATTTTTTTGGCCAAGAAAATGACATTGTTATAGTGGATGGTTAAAAAAAAAATGATTTGAAAAGGATGGCAAACTTTCTCCAGTAAAGGGCCAGATAGTAAATATTTTAGAGGCTGTGCAGGTCATAGGGTCACTCTTAATACTGTTCAACAATGCTGTCATAGCTGGAAAGCATCCTTAGACAACATATAAATGGCTGGACATGAATGTGTTCCACTTATTTACGAAGGACTCAGCAGGCTGGATATGGCCCAGAAACCAGTAGTTTGCTGACCACTGACTTGGAATAATATTTGAATTGCCTCTTAAAATCTCCGTGGGTTAGATAGAAATACTATCATTCCATATTTATTTACATAGTGTTTTCTCATGCAATGTCTCACTTCTCATAATTTATGGTTAGATGGGGCTTATTACCGCATTCATTACACAGCTACTGACACAAAGTGCTTTCCCGTGTAACAGAGTACGAGGTATCAAGATACATTGACTGAAATCTCATTCATTCCCTGGTTTTGTTCCATGTGTTCAAAACAGCTGTCATTTTCATTATTTTTGTTACGGTCTTGTCGCTAGTGAGTTGAATATTGGTTTGTGAATTGTTTTATTATTTTTATCCTTAGTTTTTTTTTCATTTTACAAAAAAAGACACTTGTATCAACATTTATAGGTGGCTTTTTGAATTTATAGAATTATTAGATTTATTGATTACATATTAAATAGCTTAGGCTAATCAATCATGCAGCTAGTTTGGGTTTTGAAGTGTCATATTTGTTTACTTTTTAGGAGTTAGAGATGCTATTAGACTGTCATTTTATCAAAGGTGAGAAGTCAACCCAGAGATGGAAAACTTCATCCTGTATGAGGAGATTGGCCGAGGAAGCAAGACTGTGGTCTACAAAGGGCGACGGAAGGGGACCATCAATTTTGTAGCTATTCTTTGTACTGATAAGTGCAGGAGGCCTGAAATAACCAACTGGGTAAGTCAAGTATGTTTCTCTCCCTTTGGGAAAAGATGATCAGATGGAGTAAGTAGTATGTAAACAGAAGTCACTGAACTCACTGTAGCAGACAGTCCATTTTTAGTCTGGAATGGGTGACCTTCTCTCTTTAGTGCCAATAGTCCTGAATAGTGGCTACTAAACATACTCAAGTATCAATAATTAGCAACTTAGATTTCTGGGTATTGTTTTTTTATGAGTCAGGGAAAATACAGTCTATATCAGATCACTTAAAAATAAATTTATTTGACTGTGACAGGACTTAGTTGCAGCAGGTGGGATCTAGTTGCCTGACCAGGGATCAAACCCTGGCTCCCTGCATTGGGAGCTAGGAGTCTTAGCTACTGGACCATCAGGGAAGTCCCTAGATCATTTGCTTTTAAGTTTACTACATGACTATGAAGCTTTCCAAAGGAAGGACATTAGGTGAGAGTAACTTGGGTTTAAAATAGTTGTACCACTGTACAGCCCAGACTCCTTGGACCAAACCTAGCTATTTTTTTGTTAATTGTGGAAAAATACACATAACAATGGAGAAGGCGATGGCACCCCATTCCAGTACTCTTGCTTGGAAAATTCCATGGACAGAGAAGCCTGGTAGGCTGCAGTCCATGGGGTCACTAAGAGTCTGACATGACTGAATGACTTCACTTTCACTTTTCACTTTCATGCGTTGGAGAAGGACATGGCAACCCACTCCAGTGTTCTTGCCTGGAGGATCCCAGGGACGGTGGAGCCTGGTGGGCTGCGGTCTGTGGGGTTGCACAGAGTCGGACACGACTGAAGCGACTTAGCAGCAGCAGCACACGTAACAAAGTTTATCATCTTAACCATTTTTAAGTGTGTAGTTTGATACTGTCAGTAAGTATATGCCTATTCCTGTGCAGCCACCACCATCTTATATGAGGTACCTTTCAGAAACAAAGTACAATACAATGGTGATTGCCAGGGAAAGGGGAAATGGGGAATTATTGTTTAATGTGTAGAAATTTTCATTTTTGCAAGATGAAAAGAGTTCTGAATGAATAATCACACTCTTGGTACTTAGCCAAAAGAGTTGAAAACGTAGGTCCACACAAAAACCTGCACACAGATGTTTACAGCAGCTCTATTTGTAATCAAAACAGTCAAGATGCCCTGCAGTGAGTAAATAAACAAACTGGAACATATATACACTGGAATACTGTTCATTCATAACAGGAAATGGGCAATCAAGCCACAAGTAGACACAGAGGAACCTTAAATGGACATTGTTTGGTAAGAGAAGCCAGTCTGAAAAGGCTGCATAGTGTATGATTCCAACCCTGTCACATTCTGGAAAAGGCAAAACTATGGAAACAGTAAAATGATCAGTAGTTGCCAGAGTTTGGGGGGTGGCAGGAGAGTGGGAGGGATGAATAGGCGGAGCACAGAGGATTTTAGGGCAGTGAAACTCTTCTATATGATAGATGCTATAATAATACAAGTCATTACAGATTTGTCCAAACCCATGAAATATTCGGTTTTCCCCAGAGGCCCTACCATTATACATCCCCACAACAGTGTGCAAGGGATCTCATTTCTCCACACTGTGGCCAACACTTGTTATTTTTGTCATCATTGTTATTTATTATTATTTTAAACAGCCATCCTCACCTGCGTGAGGAGGTGTTGGCTTTTGAAAGGCATGTGGACAGTTGAGGGAAGACAGGTGTATGGGACAAGATGCTCTCTAGTTGGTTGATTTGGAACTGGGAACAGGAGGAATTTCTTTTCTGATTACGTTTTCACTGAGGTGAGAATCTTAAGTCTTCAGTTAGGGGAAACGGGTAGGCAATGTTCTAGAGAAGAGGAAAGAAAAGGTGTGAATAGGTCACCTGGAGGGCAGCCTGGCTGGGGCCCTTTAGAGTGGGCATCATCAGTGGAGGGCAGAGCAATCAGCATGGTTTGTGTCTGCTTCAGGGCCTTAGGTGTATGCAGACTGTGGGGAGGGTTGGATTGAACCAGAATTGCAGTCCTGGAGCGAGTGAGCTGGAAAGTGAGTGAGTGGTGGTCATGGATTAGGATGTGTGGAAGAGATTTGGGAGAGAATAATGTTACCAGTTTAAAAAAAAAAAAAAATCTAGCAATGCTGTCCAATAGACATACAATGTCATTTGCCTGTGTTGAGTGCCAGTAGATTTTCTATTTTTTTTTTATTTTTAAGAGAATCAGAAAGCAAGGATCTAGTGCACTTTGATAGTCATCAGCAGTTCTGAGTCTTGATGTTCTATACACATTTTTGTAGTTTTAGTTCCTATATTTAATGGGATTTTTAAAGGGGGAAAGCCAAAAATCCCCAAAGCAACTTAATATTTTTTAATGGACATGCTTTTGCACCTTTTTTACTGAGTTTTTGAATTCTCTCTCGTTTTTGGTAGACAAATATTCTTATAATCCATTGGAAATGTACATTTTAAGATAAGTATGTTCACATTAGGGCTTCCCTGGAGGCTCAGATGATAAAGAATCCACCTGCAATGTAAAAGATATGAGTTTGATCCCTGGGTCAGGAAGATCCCGTGGGGAAGGAAATGGCAACCCACTTCAGTATTCTTGTCTGGAGAATGCCATGGACAGAGAAGCCTGACAGGCTGTACAGTCCATGGGGTTGCAAAGAGTCAGACACGACTGAGCGAGTAAGCACATAACCATCATTCTTAATGTCTGTATTTTAAATTATTTATTATCTTATTCCACTGAATGAGTTCCATTGTTTTCTTATCTATTTCCCAGGTGTGATATTTAGGTGTTTCTTAATGGATTCAAAGGTTTTAAGAACATTTTTTCTTAGTGTGAGTGCTGTGTGTTTTTATAGGTCCGTCTCACCCATGAAATTAAACACAAGAACATTGTAACTTTTCATGAATGGTATGAAACCAGCAATCATCTCTGGCTAGTTGTGGAACTCTGCACAGGTAGGTATAAAGAAGTGCTATGATTATAGTCACTGTATATTGCTTTGAAAAAACATATGATATAGGTTTTGTTATTTTTCACTTTTTCTTCTATTATGAATATAAGCATACTGTTGACTACATTAACTGGAACATCTGTTGTTTGATATATTGGGGACAGGAAAAAAGCAAAGGTGTTTGGTAAGAGGAAGAGATGCAGTTTAGGGTTAACTTCACTTTTAAAATAATACTGAATCATCTTCATAAAACTTAGAGATAATTTTTAGTGATTGATCAAACAAGTTTTTCCAGTCAATAAAAATAAGAGATTTGAGGTAAACTACCTATTACCTAATTAGTTCTTATTTTTTTTTATTCTTATGCAAAGGATAGTTGCATTGGTAAAACTTAGGCAATACAGAAAAATAGATGAATCAACAAATTCCACCACCTGGCAATAATTAGAGATAACATAGCTCTTGTTTGATAAAATTTTCCAAGACTGTATACAGAGAGCAAGGTGACTAAATACATAGGTATTGTCTGGATTTTTAGTTTCAGTGTCTTTAGGAAAAAATGTAAGAAGTACCACAGTTATATATTGAGTAACAATAAAGAATTATTAAATATTAAGATGAAATGTAATAACTTCTAGCTTTATGAGTCTCTTACCTATTGGCCCTTATAATTTTTAAAGCAATTGTGAAAGAGCTTATTTGGAATAGTAAATTATTTGCATTTTGCATTTTATTTTTTGAATCAATGGGAGGAGATGGTTTTATTTCTTTCATAAGATGTGCACACTGTTGAGGTGATCAAGGAACTCCACCTGTGTTACTTTTTGTTTCAGCAGTTATTTCTGACCCCTGGCTATTGTAACAACCTAACTCATTTATACCTGTGTTTGGAATGGTTCCTCACCCACCAAACAAAATGAACAGAACCCAGAATGCCTCCTACCTTTATCACAGTAATTCTGATTGAACTTGTAGCTGGCAGCTAAGACTACTTTTTCTGTGAACTTGACTTCTAATTATAATCTTGATCCTAAAAAAAAAAAATTAAAGTTTGTTTCTGACACTTAGGTGGTAGAGTTATGACAGGGACCTTGGAAGGTTATAGACGTGGAATTCAGTGTGTCTGCCACTGACCTATTATTTCATCAGTGGTGTACATCAGAGTTTGTAATTTTCTAACACTTAAGGAAGAGCACCTTTTTGTGTCAGGCGGTACTTGCGGAATGTGACCTAACTTTGCGTGGGGGTAAACATGACTGTCCTCTGCGCAGTGTGATTAAAGTGCACCATTTACGGTAGCACTTAACACTAATTTCTGTAGCTGTTTCTTTCCCAAGGGGTCTGGGGTGAGAGAGCACCGTACCAGAGTGACTCTTCTTCACTCCACTGGCATATTTATCGACTGTCCTTCCAGGCCGAGCAGCCGTTCGCCCTTAGCTGGCTCTGGAGTGTGGAGCTTCCTGTTAGGGTTCCTGGACCAGTGTTGATTCACGAGTATGTTTCCCCGTCAGATTGTCCAAATGGACTGATTTGATCATGTTTTAATGCTCAGGTCCCAGCATGGAACCTTTCTAGAGGTGCTGTGTAATGCTGGTGGGTTAAAGTGGGTGATTTTAATCAACTTGCAGGTGGTTCTTTAGAAATGGTTATTGCTCAAGATGAAAATCTCCCAGAAGATGTGGTGAGAGAATTTGGGATTGACCTGCTGACTGGATTGCATCATCTTCATCAACTTGGCATTCTCTTTTGTGACATTTCTCCTGGGAAGGTAATTCATGAAAGTTTTGATTCCCTGACTGTTTGTGTCTCAATTTATAATGCTTCCTCAAAGATGTTTTTATTTTTAGATACAACTTTGATATATTTAGAGCATCTTGAAATTTTTTAGTCAACATTTTTTTTTTGAACAAAAGGGAGTACATGGTATTATATTTTAGGTTCCTATTTAGCAGCCTATTGAAGTAGAAAGTGAAATTTCCCCTCCTTTCAGGATTCTCGGAGTAAGTATCATTGCTCTTGAGGTACGTTGTGAATGATGAGCTCAATAGACCTATAGAATACGACTCTTCGTTCCTAAATTATGGTTCACACTTAGGAGACATTCTTATAGTTTGATAATGACATTCTTGACAATGTGTGTTTGATTCCTGCTATTTTATATCAAACGTTTTTCTTTTCTGGTAGAACTGATTACCCATTGCTAAATGTGTTTCAGTGTTGCACAGTCACAAACCTGCTTAGTGTCTGAGTCACATCAGCACTGATACTGAGATGCTGAGTGTCCTGGACCACTTTGTGTTTGTACCTTAGGTTTCTTGCCTGTGATGGGGTGGGGGTAGGTACTTCCAGGGGATAGAATTACATATTATGTTTAAGTGAAACTCATAGGACGTTTTCTGGCAGATAGTGTGCTCGCAGTCAGTGGCACCTGTTGCCTTGATAAGTTCATACTCTTAGGGATTGTATGTGTTACTGGTCTTAGTTGCTACTTCTTTTCCTTTGTTAATGAAATGAAAAGTTGAATGTGTTCTTGTTAAATGTCACTTTAGGCCATCTGTAGAAGAACATAATGAAACCTACAAAACAAAACTCCATGAAAGCTCTCTGTAACAGCCATTCTTATTTGAAATAGTCATATCCTTGTTTGAAGACTATAGCCACTTAATTGTGTTACAGCCCTGAAAGCAGCTGTGGACAATATATAAATGGATGGGTGTAACTTTGTTTCAAAAAAAACTATATTTGTGGATATGGAAATGTCAGTTTCATGTAATTTTCACCTGTCAAGAAGTAGTATTTTCATTTTTTCAACCATTTAGAACCATAAAAACTGTGCTTAGCTCATGCTTGTACAAACATAGGCAGTAGCAGTATATGGCCCAGAGGCTATAATGTGGCAGCTCCTAGTGAGCTCTTTAATGAGATCTCATATCAGCTGTTCATAATCTTGGCGCTTCAGGCTGATTTATAAGTTAGCTTTTATTCTAGAACTGGGTTTGGAGGAGTTCCAGCAGGATGCTTATTTCTGTGAATGGAGTTCTGTTGAAACAGCCACACCCTTTCATTTATGTATTGTCAGTGGTTGCAGACTTGAGAAGTCAGGGCAGAAATTTTATGTATGGCTTGCAAAGTCTAAAATATTTACTAACTTAAAAAATTATCTGCCACCTGCCGTTGGTTCTGCAAGTGTGTTCCCTGGACCAGCAGCATCAACATTACCTGGGACTTGTTACAAATGCAGGTTCTTGGGCCTCACCCCAGACCTGTTGAATCAGAAACTCTCAGGGTAGGGACTAGTTGTTGTCTTAACAAGGCCTTCAGGTGCTCAAAAAAAAAAAAAAAAGTTTAAAAGTCACTGTGGTAGACTAACTGACATCCTTAGTATTTGTGACTAGAAGTAAAGAGTAAACTTTAAATTGCTTTTGAGGATCAAAAAGCCCCTTGCAAGGGAGGGAAAAGATAAAGGTAAGAGAACACTGGTTCCTGGTATAGTTTCAATAATCAACAGATAACTTCTCATCACAAATTAAATTGGCAGACTTGAGCACTTTTCATATGGCAGTCACAGTCAGAAGCCCTTTGCATCATGTATAACCTCAATCCTTAAAACTATCTGAAGTATCACTTTCCCCATTTTATAGGTGAAGAGACTGAGATTTACAAAGGGTAAGTAATTTCTGTAGGTTAGACTGCCAGTAAGTGGTGAACCTAGGGGTCAAATCTAGGTGTCTAACTTCAGAACCCTTAGTCTGAACCCTACAACCCCTAGGACTGGTGGATTTCCAAATCCTCTTTCAGCTGTCACTGAGGGTTCGTGAGTAGATTGTTTCATGTACATTCTTCATCTTTCCCAAAAGACTGCTGTTTCCCTCTGTGGTTTTATGACACATTTTTCATCTGCATCTGAGAAGGGAGAATTTAATATTTGATTCTGTTAGTGTTGGATTTAAATTTCCTAAGCTTCTTTTTGGGGCTTCCCCAGTGGCTCAGCAGTAAAGAATCCTGCAGTGCAGAAGACCTGGGTTGGATCCTTGGGTCGGGAAGATCCCTTGGAGGAGGGCATGGCAACCCACTCCAGCATTCTTGCCTGGAGAATCCCATGGACAGAGGAGCCTGGCGGTCTACAGTCCGTAGGATTGCAAAGAGTTGGACACGACTGAAGTGACTGAGCATAGCATCTTCTTTTAAAAAAAATTGTGTTTAATTTTCTGAGTTGTGATGAAGCAAGAGAGCCAATACTCAGGGTTCTGTAGTGAGATTATAAGAGGTACGGATGGAAATGCAAATAACATTGAATTTGTGTTTGAACACATTTGTTTCTTCACTTTTATAGATACTCCTGGAAGGGCCTGGAACACTGAAGTTCAGTAATTTTTCCTTGGCCAAAGTGGAAGGTGAAAATTTGGAGGAGTTCTTCACCTTGGTGGCAGCAGAAGAAGGAGGGGGTGACAGCGGGGAAAATGAAGTGAAGAGAACCATGAGAAGTAGAGTGAGAGGTATGAGGCGAGCTTCAAGGCCAGAAGTCCGGCGGTGGGCCACCCGAGTCCCGAGTTTTGGAGAAAATGTCCACCTTTTATGTTGCCAGGCAAACGATGTATTGAAAATAGATAATAAGGACCCAGGAGAAGCCTGGATTTGTGGATGGCTTTGTCCAGGACCTAAGGTTTTCCATGTGGATCTAATGCCATTTGAAGCACAGGGAACCTCTGATAAAGCCTTCTCCTTCACTTCATCACCGACCGCTCGTTAGAGCATAAGGAAGGGGATTTTGTCTCCCTTCCTGCTGTATCCTCAGCACTTATCCCCGGTCTCTGGCACACACCAGCAGCTCGGTACATATTCAGCGTTGTTAAGTAGCTAATATTCTGCAAGAATGGAAGATTTTTAGGGGTGCATCCTTGGAGGGTGGTTTTGAGAGTGAGATGGGGCCTAGGCTGTTAGCTCTCTGTGCTTGAGGGGAGAGTGTGAAGTCAATTTTCCTTTTTCTTTCCTACTTTTTTTTCCCTCTTTTGACCATGCCGTGTGGCATGCGGGATCCTAGTTCCCTCACCAGGAAGTCATATTTCTTATATGAGAACTTTCGATAGAAGTGATAAAGATCTTTTTCCCTAAGTTCCTGGTGCGGTACATGAGACTTTGGACCAGTGAGAGTCACCAGGAAGCAAAAGGCACTGGGAGAGAGGGCGGCATCCCTGGGCCTGGTGGTCACATGGCCTTGATGAGAATGAGATAACATGATAGGGAGCAGCAGGTTAACCAGAGGCCCATAAATATGAGGAAAGAAATTTAACTTTCAGGGTTAGTGTTGAAGCAAAATTTCATGCCCAGGAAGAAGGCTCTTTAAATCCCCAAATATCATTCCATGGGATGACTGACATCCTGTGAAAATGAGTATTGTAGACTATGCTTTTATTATAGAAAACAAGGAGGGCAGTATGTTTCAGGAATGTACCTTTTGAAATAGTTCCTTCAAAAGGGGAAGAGGGCTGTGTTACAGAGAAATGTCAGTTTTTAGCAGTGATGCCTGGTCACTTCTGAGCTTAATCCAAGAACAGTCCCATGAGGGGGGCACGTTAACCTCTTTTCTAGTGACGGGTGATTACTCACTTCATGGGAAGGACATCCTCATTGGAAGATGGGAAACCCTGGGTTTTGGCAGGTGCTCTGTAACTTCCCAACTCTGTGGCTTAGAGGATATGAGGGTACTTTCCAGGCCTCAGCTGTTCATGTCAGTAAGCAGGGGTGCTTTCTAACTCTGGAATTTGGTATTTCTGGGTAATACTAAACTCTGTCCAGTGTACACGGTAAACACTAGCACAGTTAACCAGTGGCTGCCCGTTCCTCTTCTGGATGCATGGTAGGTTTGCATTGTCCCTGCCACAGCTCACCAGGTGTGCACAGAGTTGGGGATTTTAAGGGCTGGTGTTAAGTTAACTACATCCTTTGCCCCCACCTTGCTGACTGAGGAAGCATGTACTGAAATGTAGCCTGGGTCTTGGATGGACTGACTGTGAGGGTTGAAGCCCATTGGCTGACCTGTAGGGTATGTGTAGTTTCATGATGAAGAAACTTGTGTAGTTAAGCCAGTGAGAATTTAGAATGCTGACTTCTATATAACTTAATCTATCCTAATCAAGATATTGTTGATAATCAAAGGTTCTTTTCTTACAACTATATGAATTGTTAATTTAAAAGAATATACTTCAGTGTGCCACACCTCTTACTCAGGTGATTATTCAAAAGCTTTATATTTCAATACATTCTCACATATGCAGATGATACCACTTTAATGGTAGAAAGTGAAGAGAAACCTCTTAGTGAGGTGAAAGAGGAGAGTGAAAAAGCTGGCTTAAAACTCAGCGTTCAAAAAATGAAGATCATGGCATCCAGTCCCATCAGTTCATGGCAAATAGAAGAGGAAAGAATGGAAGCAGGGACAGATTTTATTTTCTTAGGCTCCAAAATCATGGTGGATGAGACTGCAGCCATGGAATTAAGAGATGCTTACTTCTTGGAAGGAAAGCTATGATAAACTTAGACAGCATGTTAAAAAGCAGAGACATCACTTTGCCTACAAAGGTCTGTCTAGTCAAAGCTATGTTTTTTCCAGTAGTTGTGTATGCATGTGAGAGTTGGACCATACAGAAGGCTGAGTGCCAAAGAATTGATGCTTTTGAACTGTAGTGCTGGAGAAGACTCTTGAGAGTCCCTTGGACAGCAAGGAGATCAAACTAGTCAATCCTAAAGGAAATCAGTTCTGAATATTCATTGAAGGACTGTTGCTGAAGGTGAAACTGTAATACTTTGGACCCTGATGTAAAGGGCCGATTTGTTGGAAAAAACCCTGATGCTGGGAAAGATTGAGGGTGAAAGGGGAAGGGGGCAGCAGAGGATGAGATGGTTAGGTAGTATCACTGACTCAGTGGACTTGAATTTGATTCAACTCTGGGAGATTGTGGAGGACAGAGGAGCCTGGTGTGCTGCAGTCCGTGGGGTTGCAGAGTCAGACACGACTTAGGGACTGAAGGCACATGTTCTCAGCAAGTGCTGTACATAGTCGCTCAGTCGTGTCTGCCTCTCTGCAGTCCTGTGGACTGTAGCCTGCTAGGCTCCTCTGTCTATGGAGATTCTTCAGGCAAGCATACTGGGGTGGGTTGCCAAGATCTTCTCCAAGGGATCTTCCCAACCCAGGGATGGAACCCAGGTCTCCTGCATTGCAGGTGAATTCTTTATCGACTGAGCCAAGGGAAGCCCTCTTGGCAAGTGGGACCTTAAAATTAGAAAACATATAAAATTGTGAAATATGCACGGAGATCTGTTCACGTGCATGTTCTCCGATCTTTTTTCACTTCACCTAGTTGGGCTTCCCTGGTGGCTCAAACGGTAGAGAGTCTGCTCACAATGTGGGAGACCTGGGTTCGATCCCTGGGTTGGGAAGATCCCCTGGAGAAGGAAATGGCAGCCCACTCCAGTATTCTTGCCTGGGAAATCCCATGGACAGAGGAGCCTGGCGGGCTACAGTCCATGGGGTCACAAAGAGTTGGACACTTCTGAGAGATTACCACACAGTCTTTCCTAGGTGTATTTGTGTTGGCAGCAGTACGAATGCCTAACAAAACTGTCCTTTCCCCTTTATTTTTAGGATCTCTTATCTATACAGCTCCAGAAATTGTGAGGGGTACCGACTTCTCCATCACCAGTGACCTCTGGTCCTTGGGCTGCCTGCTCTATGAAATGTTTGCAGGTGATTACATTCTGGTTCAGTTTAAAATCAGAGCTGGGCACACATACATAGTGGTTACCTATGTAGTTTGAGAAGAGTTTGCCTGTAAGAGGTGAAAAAGCTGATTTTTCTAGATTTTTCTATATACTAATTTTTGCTGACTTGCTTGGTTGTCTTAGCATGTACAGGTTTTTAGGAGCTTTTGACAAGGAGGTATTTTTCATGGTAATCGTTTGGAATGTTGAAATATGCCTAACTTTTGAAAACTGATTATTAGTCGAGCATCTTGTAAAGGTACCTTTGACTATGAATTTTCAGATGTGTCCAGTGGCCCGTGCAACTCTTGGAGTATGGTTATCCATAAGTGAGTTTTGTATTTTTAGGATGATAAATTTTCTTTCTTTCTTTTTTTTTTTAATTATAGAAATCTCTTTTGATCTTTTTCATTTCTTTTTTTTAGGATGATAAATTTTCAATTGCAGAAATATAGCCAGTGTGCCTGGTGTGTACTCAGCATTCAGTGATTAATTATACTATATATGTATATTTTTCCTATAAATTATGTAGTCTTGAACTGTCTGTAGTTGAGATTCATTAAAAATTATTGGTGGTAGCAAACTGTTTAATTTTGCAAGTTTTCGTTTGATTTAAGGAAAGCCTCCATTCTTCTCAGAATGTGTCTCAGAACTAATTGAAAAGATTTGTTATGAAGATCCTTTGCCACCTATTCCAAAAGGTACAATTTCTTTTTTATTATAAATGTAGTCGATTTACTACATGGACCAACGGTGCACTTTTATCCCAGAGTATTTCTGTGGATTCATAACTCCTCAAATTTGTGTTTTCTGAATAATCACAAATTGATATTTTTAGAAATGTTTGTATTCCCTTTGCCGTTTTTTTAAAAAGATGCTGAAATAGAAAGCAGAGTACTATTAAGTTCCCTCATTTAAAAATACAAATTATTTTGTCCTCCTGTATCAAAAGAAGTCTGGTTTAAAGATTTAAAACTCAAACTTCTGTGTTGTTTCGGTGTGTTCATACGTCTAAACCATTTACTTAATGTGTACTCATGTCCCATGCAGTGTTTGAATAGGAACAAATCAAGCGTTTCTCAGTCTGGTATCTTGAGAAATCAGAATGCCACCCTGATAAGCTCAAGCGTTTAAGCTTGACTTGGTTTCAGTATTTTAAAAGTATTGAAAATTTAATCATACAAATTGTAATTAATGTGTTTACCATTTATAATTTTAAGGAAAGAAAAAGAAGGTACAAACATAATAAAACACTTCACTACATTCCTCAAAAGATGTGACTCTTAAGACCCCAAAATGAATATAAGCCTTTATGAAAGATAAGGTGGTGAGTTTTAAAAGAAAAAAGAATCCTCAATAATTGATGGAAGAAATAGGAATGCAGAATATTTTCAGTATTTTAAGAATCACCCTAGGTGAAAAAAAAACCAAAAAATCTTGATATTTTGAAAGGGTCTATATTTCTTAAAAAGTGATTTTTTTAAAAAATTAACCTCAATTTTCATAGAAATCAGTCATTTCTATTTCTTATAATGACTTCTGATATTTTACTTGTTTAAGTCCTCATAGCGTTGAGTATTATTTTCTTGTATAAGTTAAAGATGTTTATGCAGGGTAAAGAAATCTGAGAATGAAGGTATCAATGGTCTGGTCAAGGAAACCACTGGTGGCCCACGGGTGATTGTCTCACAGGCATCTTGGTCAGACTGTGGCCGCGGTGCCTGGTAGCACCATCTGTTTTGATGGCTTTGCCCATCTCTTCTGGGCCACTTCTTTTAATNGCTTTATATTTCAATACATTCTCACATATGCAGATGATACCACTTTAATGGTAGAAAGTGAAGAGAAACCTCTTAGTGAGGTGAAAGAGGAGAGTGAAAAAGCTGGCTTAAAACTCAGCGTTCAAAAAATGAAGATCATGGCATCCAGTCCCATCAGTTCATGGCAAATAGAAGAGGAAAGAATGGAAGCAGGGACAGATTTTATTTTCTTAGGCTCCAAAATCATGGTGGATGAGACTGCAGCCATGGAATTAAGAGATGCTTACTTCTTGGAAGGAAAGCTATGATAAACTTAGACAGCATGTTAAAAAGCAGAGACATCACTTTGCCTACAAAGGTCTGTCTAGTCAAAGCTATGTTTTTTCCAGTAGTTGTGTATGCATGTGAGAGTTGGACCATACAGAAGGCTGAGTGCCAAAGAATTGATGCTTTTGAACTGTAGTGCTGGAGAAGACTCTTGAGAGTCCCTTGGACAGCAAGGAGATCAAACTAGTCAATCCTAAAGGAAATCAGTTCTGAATATTCATTGAAGGACTGTTGCTGAAGGTGAAACTGTAATACTTTGGACCCTGATGTAAAGGGCCGATTTGTTGGAAAAAACCCTGATGCTGGGAAAGATTGAGGGTGAAAGGGGAAGGGGGCAGCAGAGGATGAGATGGTTAGGTAGTATCACTGACTCAGTGGACTTGAATTTGATTCAACTCTGGGAGATTGTGGAGGACAGAGGAGCCTGGTGTGCTGCAGTCCGTGGGGTTGCAGAGTCAGACACGACTTAGGGACTGAAGGCACATGTTCTCAGCAAGTGCTGTACATAGTCGCTCAGTCGTGTCTGCCTCTCTGCAGTCCTGTGGACTGTAGCCTGCTAGGCTCCTCTGTCTATGGAGATTCTTCAGGCAAGCATACTGGGGTGGGTTGCCAAGATCTTCTCCAAGGGATCTTCCCAACCCAGGGATGGAACCCAGGTCTCCTGCATTGCAGGTGAATTCTTTATCGACTGAGCCAAGGGAAGCCCTCTTGGCAAGTGGGACCTTAAAATTAGAAAACATATAAAATTGTGAAATATGCACGGAGATCTGTTCACGTGCATGTTCTCCGATCTTTTTTCACTTCACCTAGTTGGGCTTCCCTGGTGGCTCAAACGGTAGAGAGTCTGCTCACAATGTGGGAGACCTGGGTTCGATCCCTGGGTTGGGAAGATCCCCTGGAGAAGGAAATGGCAGCCCACTCCAGTATTCTTGCCTGGGAAATCCCATGGACAGAGGAGCCTGGCGGGCTACAGTCCATGGGGTCACAAAGAGTTGGACACTTCTGAGAGATTACCACACAGTCTTTCCTAGGTGTATTTGTGTTGGCAGCAGTACGAATGCCTAACAAAACTGTCCTTTCCCCTTTATTTTTAGGATCTCTTATCTATACAGCTCCAGAAATTGTGAGGGGTACCGACTTCTCCATCACCAGTGACCTCTGGTCCTTGGGCTGCCTGCTCTATGAAATGTTTGCAGGTGATTACATTCTGGTTCAGTTTAAAATCAGAGCTGGGCACACATACATAGTGGTTACCTATGTAGTTTGAGAAGAGTTTGCCTGTAAGAGGTGAAAAAGCTGATTTTTCTAGATTTTTCTATATACTAATTTTTGCTGACTTGCTTGGTTGTCTTAGCATGTACAGGTTTTTAGGAGCTTTTGACAAGGAGGTATTTTTCATGGTAATCGTTTGGAATGTTGAAATATGCCTAACTTTTGAAAACTGATTATTAGTCGAGCATCTTGTAAAGGTACCTTTGACTATGAATTTTCAGATGTGTCCAGTGGCCCGTGCAACTCTTGGAGTATGGTTATCCATAAGTGAGTTTTGTATTTTTAGGATGATAAATTTTCTTTCTTTCTTTTTTTTTTTAATTATAGAAATCTCTTTTGATCTTTTTCATTTCTTTTTTTTAGGATGATAAATTTTCAATTGCAGAAATATAGCCAGTGTGCCTGGTGTGTACTCAGCATTCAGTGATTAATTATACTATATATGTATATTTTTCCTATAAATTATGTAGTCTTGAACTGTCTGTAGTTGAGATTCATTAAAAATTATTGGTGGTAGCAAACTGTTTAATTTTGCAAGTTTTCGTTTGATTTAAGGAAAGCCTCCATTCTTCTCAGAATGTGTCTCAGAACTAATTGAAAAGATTTGTTATGAAGATCCTTTGCCACCTATTCCAAAAGGTACAATTTCTTTTTTATTATAAATGTAGTCGATTTACTACATGGACCAACGGTGCACTTTTATCCCAGAGTATTTCTGTGGATTCATAACTCCTCAAATTTGTGTTTTCTGAATAATCACAAATTGATATTTTTAGAAATGTTTGTATTCCCTTTGCCGTTTTTTTAAAAAGATGCTGAAATAGAAAGCAGAGTACTATTAAGTTCCCTCATTTAAAAATACAAATTATTTTGTCCTCCTGTATCAAAAGAAGTCTGGTTTAAAGATTTAAAACTCAAACTTCTGTGTTGTTTCGGTGTGTTCATACGTCTAAACCATTTACTTAATGTGTACTCATGTCCCATGCAGTGTTTGAATAGGAACAAATCAAGCGTTTCTCAGTCTGGTATCTTGAGAAATCAGAATGCCACCCTGATAAGCTCAAGCGTTTAAGCTTGACTTGGTTTCAGTATTTTAAAAGTATTGAAAATTTAATCATACAAATTGTAATTAATGTGTTTACCATTTATAATTTTAAGGAAAGAAAAAGAAGGTACAAACATAATAAAACACTTCACTACATTCCTCAAAAGATGTGACTCTTAAGACCCCAAAATGAATATAAGCCTTTATGAAAGATAAGGTGGTGAGTTTTAAAAGAAAAAAGAATCCTCAATAATTGATGGAAGAAATAGGAATGCAGAATATTTTCAGTATTTTAAGAATCACCCTAGGTGAAAAAAAAACCAAAAAATCTTGATATTTTGAAAGGGTCTATATTTCTTAAAAAGTGATTTTTTTAAAAAATTAACCTCAATTTTCATAGAAATCAGTCATTTCTATTTCTTATAATGACTTCTGATATTTTACTTGTTTAAGTCCTCATAGCGTTGAGTATTATTTTCTTGTATAAGTTAAAGATGTTTATGCAGGGTAAAGAAATCTGAGAATGAAGGTATCAATGGTCTGGTCAAGGAAACCACTGGTGGCCCACGGGTGATTGTCTCACAGGCATCTTGGTCAGACTGTGGCCGCGGTGCCTGGTAGCACCATCTGTTTTGATGGCTTTGCCCATCTCTTCTGGGCCACTTCTTTTAATTATAGACTGATAATTTGACCAAGGTACGCATCTGTCCCATATAAAAAGACAGAACACTTGGAGACGAATGGAATTTGACAGTATCATAATATTGTGATGTGTGTTCTTTTCCTGTTAAGAATCTTTGAAATAAAGTGGGATTACAAGTACTGAAGTCACAGTATATTATCAGGCAGAGCTGGTTAAGTTAAGAATGCCTCAGAAAATGAAACATATTTGATAGTTGAAGACAAGGGTGTGAGCTCATGATCCTTACTGGGGTTGTAAAGAGAAAGTTTAGAGGTTAGTCAGAACTTAGTTTTTGAGATACATGTTGTATCGTGGTCCAGGGACAAAGTTTAAAATTTTTGCCCCCGTCCCCCCCCCATTAAGTGGAGGCTTTATTGTTACTCATGTATTCCGTGTTCTCTTAAAAATAATTGATGTGCTTAAAATGCTGTTGTTATAATGTTGATGCAGGGTGTGTTTTTAGTTACTTAACCACTTTTCCTTCTTTTTTGGGTATTGTTTTGTGTCTAGATTCTTCTTGTCCTAAAGCTTCTTCAGATTTTATTAATTTGCTTGATGGTTTGCTTCAAAAAGACCCTCAGAAAAGGTATGTATGGGTAATATTTTAACATGAATAAGCAGTGGAATTTTTTTTTCCTTTAGTGTACTTCTAAAATTGTACTGTTCTTAATATAGAAAGAACTGTTCAAGTGATCTCTCTTTTTTGGGGGGAAAAAAAGAAATCCGAGTCTACACTGAGTGGCTGCCCTGTTTCCAGGTATTTTTAATCAGGAGACATTTAAAAGTCAGTTTTTCTTCTAGTGTAGCATGTAGTTGCCTCATAGGTTGACAGATTTTCTTGTAACTCCCCAAATCCGAGGAGTACACTTTTTTGTTTCCATTGTGGGTTTCAGGCTAAAGCTGTCTTAGACTACCCCACTGTGGATGTGCTGTCAAGATACTTAATGTAATAATGATTAACAGAGCCCTATTTTAATGTGATGTGATTTATCAATATGATATTCCTGTCATACTGGGAATGTCAAGTGACAGATCACAGGCACAGTGTGAATCTTCTGTATGGCAGGGATGGCAGGAAGTTAGAAATCCTTACAATACAGAGTAGGGGAGGGCAGAAGGGAGTAGGGAATGAAGGTGGGGGTCTCCCTGGCCTGGAAGACAAGAGAAACTAGATTCTGGTTCTCCCGCTAGTTATCTTGAGGTTTTCAACAAATGTCTGGAGTCTCTACTTCAGGGTGTAAAATGAATAAATTTAGTATAGCATGTAATGTATCAGCATTAAATATGCGAGAAACTATACAGAAGAAAATGTTTATACTTGAATAAATTGTAAGATACTGCTGTACTTGCAATGGAATGCTTTTAGGATAAGTGTTACTTTGGTGGATAATCTCCCAGATTTTTTGGATAAGATATAAATATGCTTAATTTAGCTAATTTAGGACCTTATTTAGGATACATTTTTATGTGTTTATATTCCATATGAAATACTTTTTTGCATAAATGGGACCACCCTATAACCTAGTTTCTTTATTCTGTATATCTGCTTGGTCATTTTATTTTTTCACTTGGTCATTTTGAGTGGCTGCTGAATGTACATGCAATAATGTATGATAACATTCAGGGTGGGTTTTTTTTTTTTTTTTGAGAGTGCTTCTTGATTTAGAGTATCATATATACTGACTGCTATAGTAAATATGTTTTTGTCTCTCTTTGTTTTTGTTCACTTAAGAAGTTATCTCCTTTGAATAAGTGTCTCAAGATGGGGTTGCTGGCCAAAGAGTAATAAGAACATTAAAAATGTGAACACATTTGCTGATCCCAGGAACATGGGAAGGTTTATACTTCCAGCAATTTTAGAAAGCCCCTTCCCTCCCATTGTTAAGTACAGTGGGCTTTGTTGATCTTATACATATTTTGCTACTTTGGTAGATGAAAAAGAAATTCCATTTTATTGGTAATTTTAATTGTTAGTGAATTTTAGGAGCCATTTATATAAAAGGGATATATACTTGTGGCTGCCAATTCTTTATCACTTGTATTTAACTTTAACCAAAGTAATTTGAATTTCATTTCATAAATTTTGAATAATTAGATATAAATTACTATCTTTTTTAAATTTTAGGCTTAATCATTTTGAGTCTGAGTATACCTCAGGTCAGAGAAGGCAATGGCACCCCACTCCAGTACTCTTGCCTGGAAAATCCCATGGACAGAGGAGCCTGGTAGGCTGCAGTCCATGGGGTCGCTAAGAGTCGGACACGACTGAGCGACTTCACTTTCACTTTTCACTTTTATGCATTGGAGAAGGAAATGGCACCCCACTCCAGTGTTCTTGCCTTGAGAATCCCGGGGGTGGCGGAGCCTGGTGGGCCGCCGTCTATGGGGTCGCACAGGGTCGGACACGACTGAAGCAACTTAGCAGCAGCATACCTCAGGTATAAATGATCAGTAGTAAAACTTAATGCTTTGAAAATGCGTCTAGTTTTCAGATAAGGCCTGAAGTCATCTTAATGTGGGTGATCTAATTAAATAATGTTTTGACTCCTAAACAAGTGTAATTGTGTATAGCCATGAGGTTGATAATCTTGTTTATTTCTGAATGAACTTCTAAAAGTGAAGTTACAAAATTGGCAGGGCAGGAATAGAGATGCAGATACAGAGAACAGACCCAGCTAGGGAAGGAGAGGGATGAATTGAGTAGCACTGAAACGTGTGCATTACCATGTGTAAAATAGATAGCTTATGGGAAGTTGCTTTATAACAGGGAGTTCAGTGCAGTATTCTCTGACAACCTATAGGGGTGGGTTAGGGGATAAGGGATTTCAGGGGGGAGGGGACATGTGTACTTAAGACTGATTCACATTGTTATATGGCAGAAGCCATCACAATATTATAAAGCAGTTATCTTCCAGTTAAAAATTAAGAAAATTTAAAAAATAGATAATAAAAAGGAATATGTGAAACAAATCTGATACATGTAACTAGGACATGTCCTGGGAATTCTCCATGGTAAATCATATTAAAATAGATTTGAAACATTTCTGTTTTATAGACTGACTTGGGCAGACCTGCTGCAGCATTCATTTTGGAAGGATGCTTTTGCTAGAAATGATCAGGACTCAAGCACTGAGGATTCCAACGTCAGGTAAGTACAAGCTGATCTTTGTGTGTGGGGCATGGTTATTAAACACTTGGCCCATCACTATGATTGCAGCCTCAGTGATGTGAATTTCTGTGCTTTTTACAGTAGAGAATCAGGCATTTGGTGAATTAAGGGTTGCTTAAAGAGTTTAGTCATGACATTTGTGTGCTTGGCTTTGCTCATTTTCTGATCAGTTGCTTATTCTCCAGACAGGGTTTTAGTCCTGTAGTCATTAGCTCTGTTCACCTGGACTCCCACCTTGTCAGCACATGGTAGGATCTCGTCTCCCTCTTTGAAATCCAGTGCAGGCCTGTGACTTGCTGTGGCTAATGAAATGTGAGCAGAAGTGATGTGTTATTTCTGGGTAGAAACTCAAAGAGCCAGTGTGTGATTTGCTACATTTCTTTCTCCTGATGAGGTGGTCAGGAAGAAAATGTCCAGGTGGAGTTGCCTTCAGGCTGGGCTTTTGGTGACCATGATGAGCATAGCTTTCCCGCCTGCCTGTGATGGCTGTGTGTGCGAGTGAGATGTAAAGCTAGGAGATTCTAAGTTGCTAGCATTTGTGAATCACGTTACCACAGCATAACCTAGCTCATCCTGACTAATACACTTCATTTTTATTATTAAGTCTTCTTAGCCCAGGACACTTACAAAAGTGATGGTATTTTGAAAAGAACAAGGTGAAAAGTAGATGAGGCAAAGTCCAGATAATCAACTCCTCCTCTCTCCACTTCATTCAGTGATAATGGTTGTTTGATTCTTAATTTTAATCTTGTCAGTTTAGTGTACTGGATCGAGAAATCTGAATTCTATATAAGGTCTCCCTCAAACTTTGGTTTCTGTGATCCACTGAGCTTCAGCTGTTTTCACACTTCAGCCTCTATGAAGAATACAGAAACAGGGCTTGGGTCCTTGTCCATCAGTGTCAGCAAGTCCTAGGACACCTTCCACCTTAGTATGCCATCTTCCTTTTGATCTGTATGCCTTTTATTTCTTATTGGCCTTGCAAGACCTTTTTTTTTTTTTTTAGCATGGTAATGAATGAGGCAATGAAAGAGTGGGACACGACTGAGCAACTGAACTGAGTGTATGAGGGGTGTTGAGATGAACACCATTGCCTGGTTTCTGATTTTAGAATGCATTCAGCCTTTCTGCCTTAAGTACAATGGGCTTCCCTGATGGCGAACCTGCCTGCCAGTGCAGGAGATGCAAGAGCCATGGGTTTGATCCCTGGATCAGGAAGATCCCTTGGAGAAGGAGAATGGCAACCCACTCCAGTATTCTTGCCTGGAGAGTCCCAGGGATGGGGGAGCCTGGTGGGCTGCCGTCTATGGGGTCGCACAGAGTCGGACATGACTGAAGTGACTTAGCAGAGCGTGTGCGCATGTGCGCACACGTGCAGACATACACACGCACATGCATGCACGCACGCATGCACACACGATGAGCTGGAGGGTTTTGTAACTTCCCCTGTTCAGTTGGAAGTGAATTTTATTAATAAACATCAAATGCCTTTTTGTAACAATAGATATGGTCATGTGGTTTCTCTCCTTTAGATTCTCTTTATGGGCTCTTACATAAATTGGTTTTCAAATACTGAGGCAACCCTGCCTTCCCACTGTGAACCACACTTACTCATGGTGTATGCTTCTATGTCTTGGTGTGGATGTCTTTGGGACCAAGTGGCAGGAGGATGATGAGAGAGGACAAGTAAGAGAACAGAGAGATTTGCCTCACCTTCTTGGGATCATAGCTCTCTGCTTAGAAAAGAGGATGTTCCTTCTGCAGGATTTTAGGCGTAGGCCAGAAGCGTGTGCTGCAAGATTACCTGGAGGCTGGGGCAGGACTAAACGGAATAAGAAAAACCAAAACCAAACAAAAAACTAGGGTATTTCCCCTGCTCTGACCCTTAGGGATTCCCTTTCCTGCTCTTGGAACAGAAATAAAGGACTTCTCGAGGGGCTCCTTTGAGCCCGGGGCTGGCAACACCGGAAGGGCAGAAGTGAAAGGGAAGCTCATTACTGGCTCACTGATCCTTCGAGTGCTGGTTTACTTCTCCTGTTGGCCCACTGCTATTTATTTTTCAGGGGTAAATTTTATAGGCTTCTTAGTACAGTGCCTTGCACACAGTGAATGCTCATTTTAGTTACTCAATGAAAAATACTTCCTTTCTAATTCCAAAGTTTGGCCAAATGTCCTGTGCAACTTAAGTATCTTTGCCAGTCCTTGTTCGACACAGAAAACTAGAGAAAGCTCAGTAGTAAGCTTGATTGAGTTGAGTTTCTCTGGTTTAACAGCAGAAAGATGGAATATTCTGGGTCCCAAGATGCCACGGAACTTCTGAAGAGCCCTCAAGGTGAACAAGCAAAGGGGGAGAAGAGTGGGCAGCGACTCAGTCACCCCTTCAGGCTGGGTGAGCTTGCGTTTGACCATGTTCCTGCTCCGAACACTCTTTCTGACAGTCCCTGATTTGTGTTATCTGTCTCTCCAAATCTCTGTCTACGTCATGCCCTGCTCATGTTTTTGTTCACTTACGGATATTGTTTTACCTTCTTGCCACAGAAAATCCATCTGACTTGCGGCCTAAGAGTACCCTTGGGGGTCAGTTGAATGAGTGCATGTTTCTTCTCAGGTATGTAAAATACCAGACTGTAAGGAGTCTATGGGGGATGAAAGCTAAATCTTCTTAAATTGTCTTGTCCTGGTGGTACACTATGTTGCACAGAAATATAGGACAGGGATAAATGCCAGATTCCCATATTGCTCTCCTTGCAAGTTCCTGTTCAGTGCTGGCCAGTGGAATGTAGACTTCCCTTTGTATTTTTTAAAATTTCTAACCAAGCCACCTTATCTTTTCTATTTATAAGGGTTAAAACTTCTTTATTTTGTATTTCTACTGCAAGTAAAATTGAATTTAAAATTTCAGAAGTCTGGCTCCTTTATTTGGATAAAGACTTATAGGAAAAAAACAGGTTGTGTTTTTCTTTAAATGTAGTTTTATCTTGGAGGGAGGCTTAAACAATATTTGCAATCATTTAAATAATAAAATCAGAATGGTATTTAAAGTGATTAGGCCAATGTATTTAAAATTTTAATAATGTGTAAACATTAAGTGTTTATAGGTTCAGTCTCATAGTTTAACTTCATGACATAGGAGTTATAATAATAAACTAAAATTTCCTGATTTGTTTTACCCATATTTAAATATAAAGTATGTTAATTTGTCTTTACATTTTAGGCATTTTAAGTTCAGTTAAAAATTTGTACAATCTCTGCTAAAATTTTGTGACCTAAGTAAGTATTTGTTTAATGAATGAATACAAAGGCAGGTAAGTGGAGGAGAGGTGATATTTGGAAATTTGAAGGAATTCATTACCAAAAGACCATAATGATTTAAATGGAAGAATTTCTTAAAATGCCAAAAACTCAAACTCAGAGACCCGGATGTAATGGAGTGGCCCCCAGAGTATGGCATCCATTGATAAGTGTGGGATGAATCACTAAAAACAGATGAGGATTATAACTTATTGCTTAAGCAGGTACCAAAGTAATTTACCAGTTCAAACATTTTATGAAATAAAGTTATAAACATTTTCCATGCTTTGTAGAATATCTGAGCTATTTTATTAATGTAAATCCTGCCTAGATCAGCAGACACTAAAAAAATAATATTTTTTAAGCTTCTAGTTAAAATACTGTATATAGCATGCCATGCCATGCCCAGCTGATCAGCTGTGTCCAGCTCTTTGTGTCCCCATGAACTATAGCCCACCAGGCTCCTCTGTCCTTGGGATTTCCCAGGCAAGAATACTGGAGCAGGTTGCCATTTCCTACTCCAGAGGATCTTCCCAACCCAGGGGTCGAACCAGGGTCTCTTGTGTCTCCTGCATTGGCAGGCGGACTCTTTACCGCTAGTGCCGCCTGGGAAGCCCCTTGAATAATGTTAACTGGTGTGCATTTTTCAGTTCTCGTCCTACTCCAAGAACCAGCACCGCAGTGGCATTAAGTCCTGGTGATGCTGTGACTCAGAGTTCACCACAGAAGACTTCTCCCTTGACCAAAGTAAGCAAAGACAGAGTTTTTGATTTTTTTCCTTATGCAAGATAACAGAGACTCGTAAGAATAATTGCAAGTTAATCTATGAACTATGTTTGTAATTGCAAGACTTACAATTAAGTCATCTTCCTTGATTATCACTGGTTTTTCTAGTAAGTACTCTTAAAAGAGAGGTGCTTCATAGGTGTTTTCTTGATAGCAGCTTTATTGAGATGTAATTGACACACCATGCAATTCACCCATTTAAAGTGTATAATTCAGAGGCTTTTAGCATACTCACAGAGTTATGCAGTCATCACCACAGTTAATCTCATCATCCCACAGAGAAGCCCTGTGTACCCATTAGCAGTCACTCCTGTTTTCTTCCAGTTTCTCTAACATTTTGCTCTAGGCAACCACTAATCTGCTTTCTGTCTTTACAAGTATGCCTGTCCTGGATATTTCCTTTAAATGGATCATGCAATTTGGGATCCATTGTGACTGTCTTTTTTAACTTAATATAATGTTTTTTAAGATTCATCCAAGTTGTAGCATGTATCAGTACTGTATTCCTTGTTATTGCCTGATAATATTCTGTTGTGTATACCACATTTTATGTTTCCATTCATCAGTCTGTGGACATTTGGGTGGTTTTCTTTTGGCACTTCTGAGCGATGCTGCTATGAACGGTTGTGTACATTTATGTGTGGGTATGTATTCTATGCTACATCATATGGTAACTCTTTTTAACCTTTTGAAGAACTGCCGAATTGTTTTCCAAAGCAGCTGCACCATTTTACATTCACAGCACCAGTGTGTGAGGGTTCCAGTTTTCACATACTTACCAAAACTTGTTACTGCCTGTCAGTCAGTAGATTTTAAAATTGTGGTAAAATATACATTACGTAAAACTGACCATTTTAACCACCTTTTAGTGTGAGTTCAGCAGCGGATAGTGTTGATACAGTCACATTGTTATGTGACCGTCAGTACTACGCATTCCCCGCATTCTCCCAGACCCTGACAACAACTCTTCTACTTTCTGCCTCTGTGAATTTGCCTAGTAAACTTACATTAAGTGGAATCACACAATATTTGTCCTTCAGTATCTGGACTATTTCATTTAGCATAATGCCTTCATGGTCCATCTATCTCGTAGCATGTATCAGAATTTCATTCCTTTTTCAGGCTGAGAAATATTCCACTGTGTGTTTGTACCAATTTATTCATTCATCTTTCGACAGACACTTGGGTTGCTTCAACCTGTTGGCTATTGTAAACAGTGCTACAATTGTCTCTCTTTTATTATAGCCACTCTAGTGGGTATCAAATTAGATCTCACTGTAGTTTTGATTTCATTTCTTCACTGGCTAATAATACTGAGCATCTGTTTGAGTGCTTATTGGGAATTTATGTCTTCTTTGGAAGAATGTTTATGTAATCCTTTTGCCCATTATTAAGTTGTAGGAATTCTTTGTATATTTTAGATATATGATTATAAACATTTTCTTCCATTCTGTGAATTGTTCTTTCACTTTCTTGATGGTGTCCTTTGAACCACAAATGTTTTTAATTTTGCTATAGACCAAATTATCTTTCTTTGTGTTTGTTGTGGCCTGTACCTTTGGTGTCATAACTAAGAAACAGTTGCCAGCTCTCAGGTCATGAAGGTTTATTTCTATGCTTGTCGGTCTGCAATCCATTTTGAGTTAGTTTTTGTATATGGCATGAAGTAAGGAGGTCCATCCAGCTTTGGTTTACATGTGGATATCCAGTTGCCTCAGCACCATTTGTTTAGAAGGCTCTTCCTTCCCCATTTAAACGTCTTGGAATTCTTGTTGAATATTGTGCTTAGTCACTCAGTTGTATCCGACTCTTTCCAGCCCCATGGACTGCAGCCCACCATATTCTTCTGTCCATGGAATTCTCCAGGCAAGAATACTGGAGTGGGTAGCCATTCCCTTCTCCGGGATAACTTCCTGACCCAGGAATAGAACCAAGACCTTGTGAATTGCAGGCAGATTCTTTACCAGCTGAACCACCAGGAAAGCCCCAGAAGCCTGGAGTGGGTAGCCTGTCTCTTCTCCAGGGCCGTCCTGACCCAGGGAGTGGACCAGAGTCTCCTGCATTACAGGAGGACTCCATCAGGGAAGCCTTGTTGGATATTAGTTAACTTAAAGGTTGATTTCTGGACTCTCTGACGGATTCTTTCCTCAGCTAGTAGCACAGTGTCTTGGGCACTGTGACTTTTTAGTAAGTTTTGAAATTAGGAAGTATGATTCTTGACTTTGTTCTTTTCAAGGTTTTTTTCTTGGTCTATTCTGGGTCTCTTAAATTTCCATCGGAATTTTAGGATCAGTTCACCAGGTTTTGAAAAGAAGCCATCTGGGATTGTGAGAACAATTATGTTGAATATCTAGGTCAATTTGGGGAGTATTGCCATGTTAGCAGTATAAAGTTTGCTTCCACAGATATGGGATCTTTTTCTACTTATTTAGGCCTTCTTTAGTTTCTTTCAGTCATAGTTGTTTTGAATGCAGAAATATTTTGAATTCAATATTTTTCCATGTTATCTTTTATTGTACTTTTTGCTTGGTAGATATAATTGCTTTTAATTCTTACCGTAATTTTTATGTAATGGGAAATGCATTTGAACCATGTGAAACTTAATTTTGCATTGAAATGAAATAATAGTAAAAGGTTATAATAAAATCTCCCTGTGCTAATACATGTTTTGTTAAATGTGAGATATGGAATCAGTGTAAAAGTAAAAAGATGCATTCTGAAATGTGATAAATGTTGACTTTCTTTTGCCAGATGTTAATTGTAGAGGAGTGTATGAAGTCATCTTATTGAGAATATTCAAGCACTAATTATAGAATTACTGTAAGGGAGCTTAGATTTTATAATTCTTTAAATGATACCTGATGCTTTTTATTCAGTTACAAAAATTTTGGAAAACTTGGAAAATGTAGAAGAGGACAAAGAGAATAAAACACTGCTTGTAATTTAATTACTACCTAAAGTAACCAATGGTTACATTTTGATATAACTACTTTTGGTTCTATACATGTATGTTCATTTTTAAACAAAGGGACATAATTTTATAAAAGTTTTTTCATTTAATAAGTAAGACCTGATTGTACCTTTTGATTAATTTATTCTTGAACATTTTATTTAACAGTTTATTTTTTGCTACTATCATTAATATGTGGTATTTTTATAACCTGTTTTTGTGCATACATTCACTGTATCTGTATGAAATTAATTTTTACATATATAGTTTTCTAATTGGTCTACTTTACTAATTCTTAGATTATTTTAAAAGTTTTTCAGTTGATTTCATCTTGGCTTTTCTTTTGAGTTTTTCTGTTTTGAAAATCTGTGTTCTTAAATTTTTTTAAACATTTTTTACAAAAGTTCTTTCTAATTCTTCATGAGTCTCTAATATTCTGTCTTCTAAGTTGCAAAGTGGTGGTTGTTAACAAGGAACTTCATTAGCTAATTATTCTGTCCTTTACCTTAGTTTTGAATAGTTTATTTTTCCACTTATTTTTCACTTTACTGATTTGATTTCCTGGTTATCAGTTTGTTGGTCAGAGTTTCAGTGGACGTTCTTAATGCATAAATCCAATTTTTTTTTTTCTGATGTGAAATACTTAAGGCAAAAGCACTAGGAATAAAAATTGAATTTAAGAAGAGCAAAAAGATTGGGAGTTCGTGTAAAAAAATAAATAAATACAAAAAAAAAAAAAATAAGAAGAGCAAAAAGAAGCATCTCGAATAACTGAAGGGGAACATCTAGTTATTTGTTTTCATTAGGTATCAGTTCCACTTTGGGATTTATAAAGATATAGGTGTTTAAAACCTACTTCAGCCTGGAACTTTTTTACACTGTAATTTAAGCTTTATATTGACTATTTGGTAAAGCAGAAAAGATTAATTTTTGGTGGATGAAAGATAAAAAAAAATGCTGATAATTGTAAGATCAGTTTGCCTCTTCATAGTTGAGCACATCAGA
Organism: Oreotragus oreotragus; assembly: GCA_006410675.1. Classification (NCBI taxonomy): domain Eukaryota; kingdom Metazoa; phylum Chordata; class Mammalia; order Artiodactyla; family Bovidae; genus Oreotragus; species Oreotragus oreotragus. The sequence continues at coordinate 421,870 of SJYX01021299.1, read as the reverse complement.
CTACAGAAGATCTGTTTCGTAGTTCTACCCAACCTTTGTGGTGAACACAAGCAAGTCAGCTACTTGCTCTGAGCTTTGTTTTTTTCACCTGTAAAAACAGGAATAATAATACAGTAGATATAGGGTTTTTGTGAAGATCAGATGAGACTGTGGAAGTGTTTTGAAGAGCAGTGGAGATCCATCGATACAAGTGACCTTTTTCAGTGGAGTCTACTTAGCATGTTACTGAGTCCGCCTCTTAAAGCTCTTCACTAGTCACGGAAGCATGGGCTTCCCAGATGGCACTAGTGGGAAGGAATCTGCTTGCCAGTGCAGGAGGTGCAAGAGGGGGAGGGTCAGTCCTTGGCTTGGGAAGATTGCTTGGCGGGGAGGGCACAGCAACCCACTCCAGTGTTCTTGTCTAGGAAATCCCACGGACAGGGGAACCTGGCAGACTGCAGTGCATAGGGTTGCAAAGAGTCAGACACGACGGAAGCAACTAAGCACAGGCAGTCACAGAAACGGCCTAATTCTTGTTACTGTTCCAGATTGCAAGTGGCCACCTGAGTCAGCAGGATCTGGAGTCCCGGATGAGAGAGCTTATCTACACAGACTCAGNCCTGGCAGACTGCAGTGCATAGGGTTGCAAAGAGTCAGACACGACGGAAGCAACTAAGCACAGGCAGTCACAGAAACGGCCTAATTCTTGTTACTGTTCCAGATTGCAAGTGGCCACCTGAGTCAGCAGGATCTGGAGTCCCGGATGAGAGAGCTTATCTACACAGACTCAGATCTCGTCATCACCCCGATCATTGACAATCCGAAGGTGCGGAAAGACCCCAAAGGCACCCGAACACCCTGGGCTGGAGTCTGGGTGACGTTTTCACTCCCCAGTCTTATCTGCTCCCCTGGTTCTTGTGGTTGTCTGCTTTTCTTTCTGTCTTGCCACGTGCCCGTACTTAGATGAATGACTGCAGACATTCTCCCTGATGGTGAGTGGTGAAGGCACGTGTCAGTGAGCAGCGTTCCCCGGCTGGGGTGAGGGGCTGATCACAGAGAGACCATAGCTCTCATAGGTGGTCAGGATTGCAGGGCAGGCGATGGCGAGAGACGGGGAGCTTGTGTGCAGCTTCTCTTGGTGTTAATGTTGTACAGGAACAATGGTTAGTAGAGCTAGGGGCCGGCATTCATACAGCGCTAGTAACTGCTGAACTTAACTCGAATTTTATCACTTGTATCACCGGTGTCCCTTTTCTGTGCCAGGATCCCACGTTTCAGTTGGAATCTTTTGCCTCCAATTGGCCCCTGTACCCCATGGTCTGGGGTAATTTCTCACTCTTTCCTTGTCTGTTATGATCTTGGGCATTTCTGGTGGCTCAGACGGTAAAGCGTCTGCCTCTAGTGTGGGAGACCTGGGTTCCATCCCTGGGTCAGGAAGATCCCCTGGAGGAGGAAATGGCAACCCACTCCAGTACTCTTGCCTGGAAAATTCCATGGATGGAGGAGCCTGGGTGGGCTACAGTCCTTGGGGCCTCAAAGAGTCGGATACGACCGAGCAACTTCACTTATGATCTTGATACTTTGAAGAGTACTGGGTAGGTATTTTGTAGAATGTCCCTCAGTTTGGGTTTGCCTAAGCATTTCTCATGATTAGAAATGATGTTATGCATTTTTGGGTGAGAATACTACCAGAAAAAGTTTTTAAACTGCTCACTAGGGAGTTTTTGGAAAAGTTAGACATAGAAATGAGGGTTNATACTTTGAAGAGTACTGGGTAGGTATTTTGTAGAATGTCCCTCAGTTTGGGTTTGCCTAAGCATTTCTCATGATTAGAAATGATGTTATGCATTTTTGGGTGAGAATACTACCAGAAAAAGTTTTTAAAATGCTCCCTAGGGAGTTTTTGGAAAAGTTAGACATAGAAATGAGGGTTGAATTTTTAAATTAAAAGTGTCACAGAGAAGGCCCCCAGCTAACCCAAACTCACGGATCCAGCTGCTACAGGTAGTCTTCATTTTGCTTGAGAGAACCATATGGTCTTCTGTTCAAGACCTCAGCCCACCTTCCAGCTCTTCCGTAAATCCTGACCTCATCAAACCGAAAGTCCTTATTGATTCTCTAGTTTCTTAGAACCATTTCTCAAGTCTGTAATTGTGTTCTGCCGGTTTTGCATCCTAATATTAATATCTCATGTTTCTTCTGCTGTTTAACAGATGTTTGTCTTATCTTTCCAACCACAGTGTCAGCTCTCTGGCAGTTGGATCGTGGCTTTTGTGTGTTTCTCTCCCCCTTTGCACTTAGCACAGTGCTTTGCTTTGACAGAAAGAGAGAGGTGCTTCATAGGTGTTTTCTTGATAGCAGCTTTATTGAGATGTAATTGACACACCATGCAATTCACCCATTTAAAGTGTATAATTCAGAGGCTTTTAGCATACTCACAGAGTTATGCAGTCATCACCACAGTTAATCTCATCATCCCACAGAGAAGCCCTGTGTACCCATTAGCAGTCACTCCTGTTTTCTTCCAGTTTCTCTAACATTTTGCTCTAGGCAACCACTAATCTGCTTTCTGTCTTTACAAGTATGCCTGTCCTGGATATTTCCTTTAAATGGATCATGCAATTTGGGATCCATTGTGACTGTCTTTTTTAACTTAATATAATGTTTTTTAAGATTCATCCAAGTTGTAGCATGTATCAGTACTGTATTCCTTGTTATTGCCTGATAATATTCTGTTGTGTATACCACATTTTATGTTTCCATTCATCAGTCTGTGGACATTTGGGTGGTTTTCTTTTGGCACTTCTGAGCGATGCTGCTATGAACGGTTGTGTACATTTATGTGTGGGTATGTATTCTATGCTACATCATATGGTAACTCTTTTTAACCTTTTGAAGAACTGCCGAATTGTTTTCCAAAGCAGCTGCACCATTTTACATTCACAGCACCAGTGTGTGAGGGTTCCAGTTTTCACATACTTACCAAAACTTGTTACTGCCTGTCAGTCAGTAGATTTTAAAATTGTGGTAAAATATACATTACGTAAAACTGACCATTTTAACCACCTTTTAGTGTGAGTTCAGCAGCGGATAGTGTTGATACAGTCACATTGTTATGTGACCGTCAGTACTACGCATTCCCCGCATTCCCCCAGACCCTGACAACAACTCTTCTACTTTCTGCCTCTGTGAATTTGCCTAGTAAACTTACATTAAGTGGAATCACACAATATTTGTCCTTCAGTATCTGGACTATTTCATTTAGCATAATGCCTTCATGGTCCATCTATCTCGTAGCATGTATCAGAATTTCATTCCTTTTTCAGGCTGAGAAATATTCCACTGTGTGTTTGTACCAATTTATTCATTCATCTTTCGATAGACACTTGGGTTGCTTCAACCTGTTGGCTATTGTAAACAGTGCTACAATTGTCTCTCTTTTATTATAGCCACTCTAGTGGGTATCAAATTAGATCTCACTGTAGTTTTGATTTCATTTCTTCACTGGCTAATAATACTGAGCATCTGTTTGAGTGCTTATTGGGAATTTATGTCTTCTTTGGAAGAATGTTTATGTAATCCTTTTGCCCATTATTAAGTTGTAGGAATTCTTTGTATATTTTAGATATATGATTATAAACATTTTCTTCCATTCTGTGAATTGTTCTTTCACTTTCTTGATGGTGTCCTTTGAACCACAAATGTTTTTAATTTTGCTATAGACCAAATTATCTTTCTTTGTGTTTGTTGTGGCCTGTACCTTTGGTGTCATAACTAAGAAACAGTTGCCAGCTCTCAGGTCATGAAGGTTTATTTCTATGCTTGTCGGTCTGCAATCCATTTTGAGTTAGTTTTTGTATATGGCATGAAGTAAGGAGGTCCATCCAGCTTTGGTTTACATGTGGATATCCAGTTGCCTCAGCACCATTTGTTTAGAAGGCTCTTCCTTCCCCATTTAAACGTCTTGGAATTCTTGTTGAATATTGTGCTTAGTCACTCAGTTGTATCCGACTCTTTCCAGCCCCATGGACTGCAGCCCACCATATTCTTCTGTCCATGGAATTCTCCAGGCAAGAATACTGGAGTGGGTAGCCATTCCCTTCTCCGGGATAACTTCCTGACCCAGGAATAGAACCAAGACCTTGTGAATTGCAGGCAGATTCTTTACCAGCTGAACCACCAGGAAAGCCCCAGAAGCCTGGAGTGGGTAGCCTGTCTCTTCTCCAGGGCCGTCCTGACCCAGGGAGTGGACCAGAGTCTCCTGCATTACAGGAGGACTCCATCAGGGAAGCCTTGTTGGATATTAGTTACCTTAAAGGTTGATTTCTGGACTCTCTGACGGATTCTTTCCTCAGCTAGTAGCACAGTGTCTTGGGCACTGTGACTTTTTAGTAAGTTTTGAAATTAGGAAGTATGATTCTTGACTTTGTTCTTTTCAAGGTTTTTTTCTTGGTCTATTCTGGGTCTCTTAAATTTCCATCGGAATTTTAGGATCAGTTCACCAGGTTTTGAAAAGAAGCCATCTGGGATTGTGAGAACAATTATGTTGAATATCTAGGTCAATTTGGGGAGTATTGCCATGTTAGCAGTATAAAGTTTGCTTCCACAGATATGGGATCTTTTTCTACTTATTTAGGCCTTCTTTAGTTTCTTTCAGTCATAGTTGTTTTGAATGCAGAAATATTTTGAATTCAATATTTTTCCATGTTATCTTTTATTGTACTTTTTGCTTGGTAGATATAATTGCTTTTAATTCTTACCGTAATTTTTATGTAATGGGAAATGCATTTGAACCATGTGAAACTTAATTTTGCATTGAAATGAAATAATAGTAAAAGGTTATAATAAAATCTCCCTGTGCTAATACATGTTTTGTTAAATGTGAGATATGGAATCAGTGTAAAAGTAAAAAGATGCATTCTGAAATGTGATAAATGTTGACTTTCTTTTGCCAGATGTTAATTGTAGAGGAGTGTATGAAGTCATCTTATTGAGAATATTCAAGCACTAATTATAGAATTACTGTAAGGGAGCTTAGATTTTATAATTCTTTAAATGATACCTGATGCTTTTTATTCAGTTACAAAAATTTTAGAAAACTTGGAAAATGTAGAAGAGGACAAAGAGAATAAAACACTGCTTGTAATTTAATTACTACCTAAAGTAACCAATGGTTACATTTTGATATAACTACTTTTGGTTCTATACATGTATGTTCATTTTTAAACAAAGGGACATAATTTTATAAAAGTTTTTTCATTTAATAAGTAAGACCTGATTGTACCTTTTGATTAATTTATTCTTGAACATTTTATTTAACAGTTTATTTTTTGCTACTATCATTAATATGTGGTATTTTTATAACCTGTTTTTGTGCATACATTCACTGTATCTGTATGAAATTAATTTTTACATATATAGTTTTCTAATTGGTCTACTTTACTAATTCTTAGATTATTTTAAAAGTTTTTCAGTTGATTTCATCTTGGCTTTTCTTTTGAGTTTTTCTGTTTTGAAAATCTGTGTTCTTAAATTTTTTTAAACATTTTTTACAAAAGTTCTTTCTAATTCTTCATGAGTCTCTAATATTCTGTCTTCTAAGTTGCAAAGTGGTGGTTGTTAACAAGGAACTTCATTAGCTAATTATTCTGTCCTTTACCTTAGTTTTGAATAGTTTATTTTTCTACTTATTTTTCAGTTTACTGATTTGATTTCCTGGTTATCAGTTTGTTGGTCAGAGTTTCAGTGGACGTTCTTAATGCATAAATCCAATTTTTTTTTTCTGATGTGAAATACTTAAGGCAAAAGCACTAGGAATAAAAATTGAATTTAAGAAGAGCAAAAAGAAGCATCTCGAATAACTGAAGGGGAACATCTAGTTATTTGTTTTCATTAGGTATCAGTTCCACTTTGGGATTTATAAAGATATAGGTGTTTAAANCATAAATCCAATTTTTTTTTTCTGATGTGAAATACTTAAGGCAAAAGCACTAGGAATAAAAATTGAATTTAAGAAGAGCAAAAAGAAGCATCTCGAATAACTGAAGGGGAACATCTAGTTATTTGTTTTCATTAGGTATCAGTTCCACTTTGGGATTTATAAAGATATAGGTGTTTAAAACCTACTTCAGCCTGGAACTTTTTTACACTGTAATGTAAGCTTTATATTGACTATTCGGTAAAGCAGAAAAGATTAATTTTTGGTGGATGAAAGATAAAAAAAAATGCTGATAATTGTAAGATCAGTTTGCCTCTTCATAGTTGAGCACATCAGACTACAGAAGATCTGTTTCGTAGTTCTACCCAACCTTTGTGGTGAACACAAGCAAGTCAGCTACTTGCTCTGAGCTTTGTTTTTTTCACCTGTAAAAACAGGAATAATAATACAGTAGATATAGGGTTTTTGTGAAGATCAGATGAGACTGTGGAAGTGTTTTGAAGAGCAGTGGAGATCCATCGATACAAGTGACCTTTTTCAGTGGAGTCTACTTAGCATGTTACTGAGTCCGCCTCTTAAAGCTCTTCACTAGTCACGGAAGCATGGGCTTCCCAGATGGCACTAGTGGGAAGGAATCTGCTTGCCAGTGCAGGAGGTGCAAGAGGGGGAGGGTCAGTCCTTGGCTTGGGAAGATTGCTTGGCGGGGAGGGCACAGCAACCCACTCCAGTGTTCTTGTCTAGGAAATCCCACGGACAGGGGAACCTGGCAGACTGCAGTGCATAGGGTTGCAAAGAGTCAGACACGACGGAAGCAACTAAGCACAGGCAGTCACAGAAACGGCCTAATTCTTGTTACTGTTCCAGATTGCAAGTGGCCACCTGAGTCAGCAGGATCTGGAGTCCCGGATGAGAGAGCTTATCTACACAGACTCAGATCTCGTCATCACCCCGATCATTGACAATCCGAAGGTGCGGAAAGACCCCAAAGGCACCCGAACACCCTGGGCTGGAGTCTGGGTGACGTTTTCACTCCCCAGTCTTATCTGCTCCCCTGGTTCTTGTGGTTGTCTGCTTTTCTTTCTGTCTTGCCACGTGCCCGTACTTAGATGAATGACTGCAGACATTCTCCCTGATGGTGAGTGGTGAAGGCACGTGTCAGTGAGCAGCGTTCCCCGGCTGGGGTGAGGGGCTGATCACAGAGAGACCATAGCTCTCATAGGTGGTCAGGATTGCAGGGCAGGCGATGGCGAGAGATGGGGAGCTTGTGTGCAGCTTCTCTTAGTGTTAATGTTGTACAGGAACAATGGTTAGTAGAGCTAGGGGCCGGCATTCATACAGCGCTAGTAACTGCTGAACTTAACTCGAATTTTATCACTTGTATCACCGGTGTCCCTTTTCTGTGCCAGGATCCCACGTTTCAGTTGGAATCTTTTGCCTCCAATTGGCCCCTGTACCCCATGGTCTGGGGTAATTTCTCACTCTTTCCTTGTCTGTTATGATCTTGGGCATTTCTGGTGGCTCAGACGGTAAAGCGTCTGCCTCTAGTGTGGGAGACCTGGGTTCCATCCCTGGGTCAGGAAGATCCCCTGGAGGAGGAAATGGCAACCCACTCCAGTACTCTTGCCTGGAAAATTCCATGGATGGAGGAGCCTGGGTGGGCTACAGTCCTTGGGGCCTCAAAGAGTCGGATACGACCGAGCAACTTCACTTATGATCTTGATACTTTGAAGAGTACTGGGTAGGTATTTTGTAGAATGTCCCTCAGTTTGGGTTTGCCTAAGCATTTCTCATGATTAGAAATGATGTTATGCATTTTTGGGTGAGAATACTACCAGAAAAAGTTTTTAAAATGCTCCCTAGGGAGTTTTTGGAAAAGTTAGACATAGAAATGAGGGTTGAATTTTTAAATTAAAAGTGTCACAGAGAAGGCCCCCAGCTAACCCAAACTCACGGATCCAGCTGCTACAGGTAGTCTTCATTTTGCTTGAGAGAACCATATGGTCTTCTGTTCAAGACCTCAGCCCACCTTCCAGCTCTTCCGTAAATCCTGACCTCATCAAACCGAAAGTCCTTATTGATTCTCTAGTTTCTTAGAACCATTTCTCAAGTCTGTAATTGTGTTCTGCCGGTTTTGCATCCTAATATTAATATCTCATGTTTCTTCTGCTGTTTAACAGATGTTTGTCTTATCTTTCCAACCACAGTGTCAGCTCTCTGGCAGTTGGATCGTGGCTTTTGTGTGTTTCTCTCCCCCTTTGCACTTAGCACAGTGCTTTGCTTTGACAGCCAATAAATACTTATTGAATAATTAAGTTTCTAACCTAGAAGTAAATTAGCTTAAGAGTAAGCCAAGATAGGGTGGACTGACTCTTTTCCATGAAGTTTTATTTTATTGCAGGCGTCAATTGAAATGATTTTGTGCCTTATCACTCGTATTTGTGTATTACTCAGAAAGGGCTCTGTTGAATGCTTGTTCTTTTTGGTATTGCGTTTTATGTTAATTTTCTCTGTCCTCATTGATTTGTAATGGTGTCACCGACTCGATGGACAAGAGTTTGAGTAAGCTCTGGGAGTTGGTGATGGACAGGGAAGCCTGGTGTGCTGCAGTCCATGGGGTTGCAAAAGGTTGAACAGGACTGAGCGACTGAATGGGACTGAAGAGGAGATACATCGGGAGACAGATATGCATCTCAAAAGTTTTTTTTTTTTTAACCACAGATCATGAAACAACCACCAATTAAATATGATCCAAAAATATTGCATCTACCAGCACATTCAGGTAGGATCCTAAAGGGCTTATCAAACAGATTCATGGCAGGCAGATACAAGTATAAAATTTACTTGTAAATGGAATATTTTATTTATGAATAGCTAAATTTTTATTTTCCTGCCAACTGGCTATTTTCTTGAGGCATTGTTGTATAAACAAGCTATAATCCTCTTGTGCCAGTGGTTGCCTTACTCAGCTGGGTCCAGGCTGCCATGGACTCTTCTGGGCAGGAAAGTTTCTGAGAAGCTGGGTGGGTTTTCCTGTTGTGTGTGTGGGCCCTTCTCCCTCCCTGGAGCTTGAAAGCCAGTAGAATTTTCCAACATTAATTGTGCTGTTGTGGGTACAGAGAGTTGGAAACCATAAGGAATAATCGAGATTTCTACCTGAGGGAATGGGGCAGTTGAGATTGGAGTCAGATGGCTCATTTTTGTGGGGATGCTGTAGGCCTGGGGAGACTTGAAGGATGATTGTTACTGTTCTTTTTTTCCTAATGGAAAGTCTTATTTAGGGTGAGTGTAAGAATTTTTTTAATACCTTGAATTTTGATGTATTTTGTTTGATAAATTACATTTTAAACTAGACCCTGAAAGATTCATCATAGCTGGAGTAGAATCTAAAAACTGAAATCAAAGTAAATGTAAAATAAAATATGTTCACGTTTTAAGTATTTTAAGTATTTAAGTAGAAGCACAATTTATGAAAACTAAGAGGGGTTTATCTTGAAATATTCCTTCCCTTTTCCACGTTTCATTTCCCAGTTTTTGTGTTTTGTTTATAGGCATTTGGAGGTGGTACTCCCAGATGGCTTCAGCTCTGTATTAACCTAGTTACATTTACTAGTCATTTCGGTGGGACTTCATAACAACTATAGAAATTTTGGCTTTCCCAATATTTTAAGGCTAAATTGCTTTATTTATGCAAAGGCCATCTTGTTTTTTTCATAGTACAGTTTTATTTAACTTTGCATTTTGTTATGCTCTTGGTTGCAAGAAAATTCTAAATTTAGGCATCTGCCTTGTTTTTTAAAGCATAGTTTTCCGTTGACATAGTTTAAAACATCTCCATGGGTAGAGAAATAGAAGGCTATAGAAGAGTAGCTACAAGTAGTGCCAGCGGTATTTTTCACAGAACTAGAACAAATAATTTCAAGATTTGTATGGAAATACAAAAAACCTCGAATAGCCAAAGCAATTTTGAGAAAGAAGAATGGAACCGGAGGAATCAACTTACCTGACTTCAGGCTCTACTACAAAGCCACAGTCATCAAGACAGTGTGGTACTGGCACAAAGACAGAAATATAGATCAATGGAACAAAATAGAAAGCCCAGAGATAAATCCACACACATATGGACACCTTATCTTTGACAAAGGAGGCAAGAATATACAATGGAGTAAAGACAATCTCTTTAACAAGTGGTGCTGGGAAAACTGGTCAACCACTTGTAAAAGAATGAAACTAGATCACTTTCTAACACCACACACAAAAATAAACTCAAAATGGATTAAAGATCTAAATGTAAGACCAGAAACTATAAAACTCCTAGAGGAGAACATAGGCAAAACACTCTCCGACATAAATCACAGCAGGATCCTCAATGATCCGCCTCCCAGAATACTGGAAATAAAAGCAAATATAAACAAATGGGATCTAATTAAAATTAAAAGCTTCTGCACAACAAAGGAAACTATAAGCAAGGTGAAAAGACAACCCTCTGAATGGGAGAAAATAATAGCAAATGAAGCAACTGACAAACAACTAATCTCAAAAATATACAAGCAACTTATACAGCTCAATTCCAGAAAAATAAACGACCCAATCAAAAAATGGGCCAAAGAACTAAATAGACATTTCTCCAAAGAAGACATACGGATGGCTAACAAACACATGAAAAGATGCTCAACGTCACTCATTATCAGAGAAATGCAAATCAAGACCACAATGAGATACCACTTCACACCAGTCAGAATGGCTGCGATCCAAAAGTCTGCAAGCAATAAATGCTGGAGAGGGTGTGGAGAAAAGGGAACCCTTTTACACTGTTGGTGGGAATGCAAACTAGTACAGCCACTATGGAGAACAGTGTGGAGATTCCTTAAGAAATTGCAAATAGAACTGCCTTATGACCCAGCAATCCCACTGCTGGGCATACACACCGAGGAAACCAGAATAGAAAGAGACACATGTACCCCAATGTTCATTGCAGCACTGTTTATAATAGCCAGGACATGGAAACAACCTAGATGTCCATCAGCGGATGAATGGATAAGAAAGCTGTGGTATATATACACAATGGAGTATTACTCAGCCATTAAAAAGAATACATTTGAATCAGTTCTAATAAGATGGATGAAACTGGAACCAATTATACAGAGTGAAGTAAGCCAGAAAGAAAAACACCAATACAGTGTACTAACACATATATATGGAATTTAGAAAGATGGTAATGAGGACCCTGTATGCAAGACAGCAAAAGAGATACAGATGTGTAGAGCGGACTTATGGACTCTGAGGGAGAAGGAGAGGGAGAGGGAGAGGGAGGGATGATTTGGGAGAATAGCATTGAAATATGTATACTATCATGTAAGAAATGAATTGCCAGTCTATGTTCAATGCAGGATGCAGGATGCTTGGGGCTGGTGTATGGGGATGATCTGGAGGGAAGATGTGGGGTGAGAGGTGGGAGGGGGGTTCATGTTTGGGAGTTCATGTAAAAAAATAAATAAAAACAAAAACAAACAAAAAGAAAGCTGTGGTACATATACACACTGGAAAAAAAAAAAAAAAAGAGTAGCTACAAGTAGTGGCATCTTTAGAGTGTTTTTGGTTTTGATGGTGTAAAGTTAGGGTTTTCTTTGCCCTCACTTTAGGTATTGAAATTCTGTGTTCTTTCTCTTGCAACATTTTTAGCAATCTTTTTTTCACATAGTCCCCACTTTTACTATTTTCTTTCTTCTGCAGTGGATAAATTAGTATTTCTAGAAGACAAGGACTGGAATGATTTTCTGCAACAAGTGTGCTCGCAGATTGACTCCACTGAGAAGAGTACAGGGGCCTCGCGGGCCAAGCTGAATCTCCTCTCCTACCTGTGCGTGGTAGCTGGGCACAGGGAGGTGGCCCCCAGGCTCCTCCACTCCCCCCTGGTGGGTTCCTAAATATTGGGAAGCAAATAATTCCTTTCGCGTCCTTGCGGCCTGCCTTCTGCACTTAACTTTTTTATTTCTATAGAGAGAAAAGCAAGCACTAAAATACTAATTCAATCTAATTAAAATGAAAAAAGTAATTTATCAGGATGACAGGTTTGCCAGTATTGTCCTGTTTAATGTTTGCATCTAAAAGCATTTGAATCGACATTGACTTTGAAGAGCTTCTTTGATAACAGTCTGCTTGCATTTTATGTTAACTTGTAGTAATCGTAAGATTTATTTCATCCATGCAATCATAAGAGAGCAATCTTTTCATCAGCTGCTGGAGTGAACTGCCCATGTGGAATAGGGGCTCTTTTCCTGGGTCTTCCTGGTGAATTCCAAGGTTTCTGATGTGACACTGAATGGGGAATTGAGTCTCTAAGTGTTTTTCCTTCTTCTCTGATAATATTATTTCTTGGGCTATCTTGGCTCATCAGTGAAACCATGGGAATTTGGCAGAGCTTTCGACGTCATCCTCAGAAAGGAGCATTTTCCTTTCTGGGCCTTCACTGGGGAACTACCTTGAAAAAAATTTAAGTCCATTTTCTTGCAGAGTAGTGTTACAGTTCCTTATTTGGTGCTTATGTTTGTGGGGTGAGGGGCAGTGGCGTGTTTAGAGAATAGAATTGAGGTGGAGAAACTGGACGTACTTGTTTCTTAGTTTTCACCCAGTATATCCAGTGCTTTTGCATCTTTGTAAATAATTACTTCCTTGGTGTGGAATTTGCATTTCATTTGTATATAGGTTTGATTTGTTAATTTAGTGGTCAACTGCTGTCTCATTTCATGATTGAAATACATTTTAATTTTTATATTCTAGTTCCAGTTGCTAATCCAGCATTTGCGAATAGCTCCAAACTGGGATATGTAAGTAACATTTATATTTTAATAAATTATTCTTATTTTATTAAGTAGTTAAAACATACATATTTATTAAAAGCACATACTCTTAACAACTACAAAATATTCTTAAGTAATGATAACTCTGAATCATAGTCCTTTCTGTACCATTCCAATTGTAAGTTTAACAATGATAGTGAAATTGAAAGTCTGACTGGTTGTGTCTGACTCTTTGGGACCTCATGCACTGTGCAGTCCATGGACTTCTCCAGGTCAGAATACTGGAGTGGGTAGCTTTTCCTTTCTCCAGGGAATCTTCCAAACCCAGGGATCAAACCCAGGTCTCCTGCATTACAGGTGGATGCTTTACCAGCTGAGCCACAAGGGAAGCCCAAAAATACTGGAGTGGGTAGCCTCTCCCTTCTTCAGTGAATCTTCCCTGACCCAGGGATTGAACCAGGGTTTCCTGCATTGCAGGCGGATTCCTTACCAACTGAAGTATCCTTATCCTAATGTTATAAATACAATTCTAAGGTTGTATAAACTACTTTAACACTTTATTCATGGTTACTCTTTAGAATATTCTTTTTTACATAATTTTAATTAGTTTCTTTATTTTTGGCTGTGCTGGATCTTAACCGTGGCGGGCGGGCTTCTCACTGCAGTGGCTTCTTGTTGCAGAGCATCGGCTCTAGGCATGTGGGCTTCAGTAGTTGCCCACATGGGCTCAGTAGTTGAGGCCCTCAGGTTTTAGAGCACAGGGTCAACAGTTGTGGTGCACAGGCTTAGTTGCTCCGAAGTATGTGGGATCTTCCCTGATCAGGGACCAAACCCGTGTCTCCTGCATTGGCAGACGGATTCTTTACCACTGAGCCACCAGGGAAGCCCTTGAATATTCTGAATCAAATACTTGACACTTATCCCTGTGTTTTAATTTAGTTTCACTAAGGTATTTTCCTTCGCCACTTTATCTTGCCTTAAGGTGGTTCACAAAATCTAATGAGATTATGGTCTGTAAACTCGTGATGGAAGGATGTGTACTTGCTTATATGGAGGCAGCATACTTGGTGAAAAGCACATTAGATAAAGTGTTAGCAGGCTTTGTGCTCTGGTCAAACAGTGAGATTCGATCAGGTGATTGATTATTTCTTTCAGAGACTCTCAGCTTCTGAGGGAATCTGCGAGGGATGATGAAAGTGCTTTGGATTCAGACAGACGTGGGTGTGGATCACAGATGTGCCCCTGGGCAAATTATTACAACAGCTGAGTGTCAGTTTCCTCATCTGTAAAATGAGGATAGTGTACCAAGTTCATAGATTTTTGGTAACAGTTACAATTAAAAAAAAGAAGTGTAGTTGATTTGCAATGTTGTGTTACTTTCAGGTGTACAGCAAAGTCATTCGGTTACGCATGTATAAATTCTTTACATTAAATATTGAGTGAAGTAGGTGTATGAAATATCTTGTACGGTGCCTGTTCTTAGTGAGTGCTTAGTATATTTTGGGGTTGTGGAAGCTGTAGTTGGTGCTATCAAGCTTAGTTTACTGTTGTGAAGCACAGGAAAACACGAAGGTGAAGGCGTTTTGTAAAATGGGCCAGTGGTAGGAGAGGAATTCTTCCATGCTGGTGAAATATGGGGGAAGCAACAGGTGTCCACAAATGCTTTCTTGAATAATTACTCTTACATATCTTCTAATATTACTCTCCCAAGGTAAGTTATGGCATTACAAAATAGGATTTTCACATCATTTTTGAGCCTACTAAACTTTGAGGATTGTGGTATGCTCAGAGAAAAGAAAACAACATCTAACCCTTCAGCTGAGACTCAAATTACAGCTTTGAACGGGGTGCCCCCTGCTGACTTTTAAAAACAGACACTCAATCCTTTCCAGGTACTATTTTTTTTTTTTTTTCTGCTTTTTTAGATTGAAGTTTACTTGTAAAACGGGCTTCCCTGATAGCTCAGTTGGTCAAGAATCTGCCTGCAATGCAGGAGACCCCAGTTCGATCTCTGGGTTGGGAAGATCTGCTGGAAAAGGGAGAGGCTACCCTCTCCAGTATTCTTGGGCTTCCCTTGTGGCTCAGCTGGTAAAGCATCCACCTGTAATGCGGGAGACCTGGGTTTGATCCGTGGGTTGGGAAGATCCCCTGGAGAAGGGAAAGGCTACCCACTCCAGTATTCTGGCCTGGAGAATTCCATGGGCTGTATAGTCCATGGGGTCGCAAAGAGCCAGACACAACTGAGCGACTTTCAGTTACTTGTAAAACAGTTTTGAGAAAAATGATGGCTAGATGAGCCCTCTGCTCGGAGTCTTATTTTACTCTCATTGTCCATTCAAATACTACTACTTCCAGTGAGGCTTTTTCTGATCCAGGTCTTATCACATTGACAGCATATGATCAGGGTCTTTAACTCAGCTAGGGGATAGTCACTGTTGAAGTAGGTATGCTCGCTCCTTGTTGGTGTTCTGCATATAGGAAAACAAAATGAAAAATAATGTGGTGTAATTTAAGTTTCTCTTCCCTTTATATAACGTATTATGTTTTTCATGTCATTAATTTTTTTGCCCAGCATTTTTTTTTTGTGGTATGCCTCTTTTTATAGGCTATGAATATTTGATCATTTTATTTACCCTGCCCCTATTTTTGGATAGTATTATAATATTGTAAATAATACACTGGTGAACATTTTTGTGCTTAAATCTATGTGCCTATCTGTTTTTCTTTTTTTCTCTCAGGGCACATTTGTAGAATTAGAACGAACGGGTAGAGAGCAATAGATAATTTTTGTGACTTCTGATAAATTGCCGAAATGCTCTGTAGAAACATACCAGCCTGTGTTCCCAGTCACTTTATATAAAAATGCCCTTTTGTTAGAACTCATAATAGTGAACATTTATAAAATCTAATTGTTTGTGGTTCATGCTAAGTCATGTTCTACTCTTTATGGCCAGATGAACTGCAGCATGCCAGGCTTCCTTGTCTTTCAGTGTCTCCCTGAGTTTGTTCAAACTGTTGTCTATTGAGTCGATAATGCCATCCAGTCGTCTCATCCTCTGTTGCCCCCTTCTCCTGCTGCTCTCAGTCCTTCCCAGCATAACCTTTGTCAACCAACTTTACGGAGGTATACTTCACAGATAGTGCATAATATTGTAATTTAAGAAATTTTATTTATAAAATATACATAACAGAATTTATCATTTAGCCATTTTAAGTGTGAAACTCAATGGCATTACATATATTGTAGTACTGATGTTGTGCAACCATGATCGCTGTCGATTTCCAGAACTTTTTCAGTTCTAAACAGAAGCTCTTCAGTAACCATTAAATCCTGATCCCTTCTCTTCCAAGACCCTGATAATCTCAGTTCTTTTGTTTCTATGAATTTCCGTCTTCTTGGTACTTAATAGAAGTGAGATCATACATTTGTGCTTTGGTGTCTGCATTATTTCGCTTACCTTAATGCTTTCAAAGTTCTTCTATCTTGCAGCATGGGTCAGAATGTCTTCCTTTTTAAGGGCTGAATAATATTCCACATATGTGTATGCTACAGGTTTATCTTTTCATCTGTTGATGGACACTGGGGTTGCTTCTAATTTTGATTATTGCAGATAGTGTGGTTGTGAGCGCTGGTGTACCTGTCTGAGTCCCTGCTTTCAGTTCTTTTGGGTAATATACCTGGGAGTGGAATTGCTGGACTATTTGATAATGTTTTGTTCAGTTTCCTGAGAATACTGTCATTATTTTACACAATGTCTCCAGTATTTTGCATCCCTGCCACCAGTGCGTGAGGGTTCTGGTTTGTCCTCATCCTCTTCAACCCTTAGTTTTTTCCGTTTTTCTTTTCTTTTTGGTGGTAGCTCTTCTAATGGGTGTGAAGTTATGTACAGTGTGGTTTTGATTTGCATTTCACTCGTAACTAGTAATGTCAAGCATCTTTTCATGTCCTTATTGGTCATTTGTTTATCTTCTTTGGAGACATGTCTTTGCAGGTCCTTTGCCCAGTTTTGGATGTCTTACGTTTATTTTTAGGAGTTCTGCATGTATTCTGGATATTAACCCTGTGTCAAGTACATGACTTAACAAGTGCTTTCTCCCATTCTGTGAGTTGCCTTTTTGTTCTGTTGATAGTCTTCTTTGATGCATACATTTAAAATTTTTGATGCAACCAGGTTTTTCATTTTTTTCTTTTGTTGTCTGTGATTTTAGTGTCATAGTCAAGAACTCATTGCCAAATCCAATGCAGAAAGCTTTTACATTCATGTGTTTTTTTTTCCTACACTGCACTCTTTATTGGAATGTTTGTAAGTCTGAACAGGACTACCAGCCTCCATATTTGGTGGGAAACCCCATTTCAAATTCCTCTGACCTCAGGGGTCACCACTGCCCCTCAGGGGTCACCCCTTGTTTCAGAGACAAGCCCCAGGACTCTGGTCTTCTCCAGGACAGGCTTCTGTTCTGCCTGTACAGTGTCCATCAGTAGTGTGAGTATTTAAAAGATTTTTATATAAAAGGTCCGTACACAGACACAAACTCATTTGCAAGTCTACCAGAACCTTTATTCCACTCCAGTCAGAATGTCTTCATTTGCTAAGAAAAAGATGATGCAGGGCTTGAAAATCATGACTATAAAAATTGAAGGCAGGAGGAGAAGGGAACGACAGAGGACGAGATGGCTGGATGGCATTACCGCCTGAATGGACTTGAGTTTGAGCAAACTCTGGGAGATGGTGAAGGACAGGGAAGCCTGGCATGCTCTAGTCCATGGGGTCACAAAGAGTTGGACATGACTGAGCGACTGAACTGAATTATGAGTTTTATAGTTTTAGCTCTTACATTTAGGTTTTTGATTGGAGTTTTTTGTTTTTTAATACAGTATTAGGTAAGGTCCAGGTTGGTTTTTTTTTAATTGTTTACTTTTGGCTGTTGCCACCTGGGCTTTCTCTGGTTGCCGCAAGCAGGGCCTCCTGTCTAGTTGTGTACAAGCTTCTCACTGCGGTGGCTTCTCCGTTGCAGAGCACGGGCTCCAGGTTGGGAGGGCTTCCGTAGCTTCCGTGGCTGGGAGGGCTTCCGTGGCCGGGAGGGCTTCCATAGCTTCCGTAGCTGGGAGGGCTTCCGTGGCCGGGAGGGCTTCCGTAGCTTCCATAGCTGGGAGGGCTTCCGTGGCTGGGAGGGCTTCCGTAGCTTCCGTGGCTGGGAGGGCTTCCGTGGCCGGGAGGGCTTCCGTAGCTTCCGTGGCTGGGAGGGCTTCCGTGGCCGGGAGGGCTTCCGTGGCTTGGAGGACTTCCGTGGCTGGGAGGGCTTCCGTAGCTTCCGTGGCTGGGAGGGCTTCCGTGGCTGGGAGGGCTTCCGTAGCTTCCGTGGCTGGGAGGGCTTCCGTGGCTGGGAGGGCTTCCGTAGCTTCCGTGGCTGGGAGGGCTTCCGTGGCTGGGAGGGCTTCCGTAGCTTCCGTGGCTGGGAGGGCTTCCGTGGCTGGGAGGGCTTCCGTAGCTTCCGTGGCTGGGAGGGCTTCCGTGGCTGGGAGGGCTTCCGTAGCTTCCGTGGCTGGGAGGGCTTCCGTGGCTGGGAGGGCTTCCGTAGCTTCCGTGGCTGGGAGGGCTTCCGTGGCTGGGAGGGCTTCCGTAGCTTCCGTGGCTGGGAGGGCTTCCGTGGCTGGGAGGGCTTCCGTAGCTTCCGTGGCTGGGAGGGCTTCCGTGGCTGGGAGGGCTTCCGTAGCTTCCGTGGCTGGGAGGGCTTCCGTGGCTGGGAGGGCTTCCGTAGCTTCCGTGGCTGGGAGGGCTTCCGTGGCTGGGAGGGCTTCCGTAGCTTCCGTGGCTGGGAGGGCTTCCGTGGCTGGGAGGGCTTCCGTAGCTTCCGTGGCTGGGAGGGCTTCCGTGGCTGGGAGGGCTTCCGTAGCTTCCGTGGCTGGGAGGGCTTCCGTGGCTGGGAGGGCTTCCGTAGCTTCCGTGGCTGGGAGGGCTTCCGTGGCTGGGAGGGCTTCCGTAGCTTCCGTGGCTGGGAGGGCTTCCGTGGCTGGGAGGGCTTCCGTAGCTTCCGTGGCTGGGAGGGCTTCCGTGGCTGGGAGGGCTTCCGTAGCTTCCGTGGCTGGGAGGGCTTCCGTGGCTGGGAGGGCTTCCGTAGCTTCCGTGGCTGGGAGGGCTTCCGTGGCTGGGAGGGCTTCCGTAGCTTCCGTGGCTGGGAGGGCTTCCGTGGCTGGGAGGGCTTCCGTAGCTTCCGTGGCTGGGAGGGCTTCCGTGGCTGGGAGGGCTTCCGTAGCTTCCGTGGCTGGGAGGGCTTCCGTGGCTGGGAGGGCTTCCGTAGCTTCCGTGGCTGGGAGGGCTTCCGTGGCTGGGAGGGCTTCCGTAGCTTCCGTGGCTGGGAGGGCTTCCGTGGCTGGGAGGGCTTCCGTAGCTTCCGTGGCTGGGAGGGCTCCCGTGGCCGGGAGGGCTTCCGTAGCTTCTGTGGCTGGGAGGGCTCCCGTGGCCGTGAGGGCTCGCATGGCCGGGAGGGCTTCTCTGGCTTCCGTGGCCGGGAGGGCTCCCGTGGCTGGGAGGGCTTCCGTGGCTGGGAGGGCTTCTGCAGCTCCCGTGGCCGGGAGGGCTTCTGTAGTTGCAGCTGGCAGGCTCTAGAGCTCAGGCTCGGTAGCTGCGGCGCACAGGCTTAGTTGCCCTGAGGCATGTGGGATCTTCCCGAAAGCAGGGATCAAACTCCTGTCATCTGCATTGGCAGGTGGATTCTTTACCAGGGAAGCCCCAGGTGCATTCTTTTGTATATGTATCTCCAGTTTCGCCAGCACTGTTTTTTGAAAGGACCGTGCTCTCCGCATTAAATGCTTTCGGCAGCCTTGTTGATACTCGTGTTGACCACGTGCAGTGAGCGTGTGTTTCAGGGCTCCCTGTTGTTTCATGGCTCTATAAATCTGTCTTTCTGTGAGCATTGCAGTGTCTCAATTACCATAGTTTCGTAGTAAGTTTTAAAATCAGAAAATGTGACTTCAACTTTGTGCTTGTTTTTCAAGATTGTTTTCGGTTCCCTTGATAGTCATATTCTAGGAAGGAGTTTTCTAGTTTTTGGTGCAGTTTGATACTTTGATAAAGTAAATGCTCATTGTCAGCATTTTTTTTTTTTTAAATACAGTTTCTCCATTTGTGAGTTACTTCACTTCTTGATGGATTGGATTTCATTTAGTTGGTTTCTTTCAGAATTAAAAAAAAAATTTTTTTTAAAGAAGAATGTCTCTCAGAGGCTGTGCTTCTGGAGTTACTCCTTCCTTTGAAACTTTCTGGCTGTGGTTTTGGGGCTCAGGCCCCGGAGGCCGAATGAGGCCTCCCAGGACCTTCAGCCCACACCCGTCCTTGGGCCCTGGCGTGTGTGTCCTCATTCCCTTGTGTGCTGCCTGCAGTTTTGGAAGACTCGGGGCCCAGCCCACCTCTTTCTTCCTCTTAGATGTGACCAGTTTAATCCTGTTTTTCAGTGAAAGAAGAAGTTTTCTTTATATTGCAGGCCTGCAACATTTTGCTAGGATGTATCTTTTTATAAATTTTCCTTGCCAGTCAGTCTCTTAAAGGCTTTAGCCTTTCTTTTGCTTTTCACTTTCCTTATGATTTCTTCATCTCTATTTCATCCTTTTTCTGCTCCTGAAACTCCTGTAGGATGGATGTGGGATTTTGTATCTCTTGACTCTGCATTTCCTTGTGCTTTCTTACTCGTGTATTGAGATAAAATCCACCCTTTCTTGTTTTTTCTTGAATTTATTTTTTAGAGCAGTCGTGGGCTCACTGCAGAGGGCGCGGTAAAGAGATTTCCCCTATGCCTGTGCTCCTCATGCGTGTTGCCTCTCCAGTTATCAGTATCTCCCACCTGAATGGCACAATTGTTACGAATGAGGCTTCTAAACTGACATGTCAAAATCATACAAACTCTGTACTTGACAGTACAATTCACTCTTGGTGTTGCACAGTCTGTGGGTTTGGACACTGTTGAATGATGTGTTGTATCATTGGATGATACACAAATCTGTGTTCTGCCTGCTCATCCCTCTGACTTTTATTTAACCACTGAACTTTTTATTGCCTCCATAGTTTTGCCTTTTCCAGAGTGTCGTGTAGCTGGGATCATAAAGTATGTAGTTTTCTCCGATTGGCTTTTTTCCCTTAGTAACACACATTTAAGGTTCCTCCATGTCTTTTCATGGCTTGATAGCTCATTCTTTTTATTCCACTGTCAACTCGTCCAGATATTCCATGGTCTGTATGGACCACAGTTGATTTAACCATTCACATGCTGAAAGGGGTAATTACTATTTCTTTCCTCTCTCTGGTGAAGACCTTTGAAAAATTTGTGCTTTGCATTTCACTATTAAAGCACCACTTCAGTTTTTGTCACCATTACAAATGGGCTCTCCAGGTGGCTCAGTGGTGAAGAATCCACCTGCCAGTGCAGGAGGCGCCAGACACGCAGGTTTGATCTGTGCGTTGGGGAGGTCCCCTGGAAGGTCCCCTGGAGGTGGACATGGCAGCCCACTCCAGTATTCTTGCCTGGAGAATCCCATGGACAGAGGAGCCTGGCGGGCTACAGTCCACGGGGTCACACAGAGTCGGACACGGCTGAGTGGCTGAGCAGGTGCGCACAGATGGTGCTACAGAGGGCGTGTGTTCACGTCTCCCTGTATACACCAGGGAGCGTTCCTCTGGGCCATACGCGTGGGGGAGTGTATGCTCACCCCATCCCATTCCACTTTTCTCTCATGTCGATGCTTACAGTTGTGCAATGTAACTAAGTGGGGTTGATTTCCTTGGTCCTAACTCTCCACTTCAGAACCCATTTTCTGTCTGTTTACAGAAGGGCCAAGGTTGCTCGGGTGATTGGTTTACTGGCCTCGCACACAACTGAGCTCCAGGAAAATGCACCTGTTATTGAGGTAATTTGTTTTATTACTGGAGTGTTATGAATGGCAGAGAATGTTCTCGATTTAAGAACATACAGCTCTCGTGGGTATTCACTTAAGTGCTTTTCGTGGAATGTGGCAGCCGCTATAGAGTAACCTCAGTAGGCCTTCACACTTCAGCAGCCTCTCATTTTCAGCACTGGCAGTTACTGAGGGTGGTGTGGTGCAGTTACCTGGCTTCAGGGCTCTATCCATCGTGGTTTCAGTGAATTCTGGGTAAAGCTTGTTTCGCTAACTAGATTTCTTGGATGCCTGCCGATGTTGATTTGAAAAAGCAGCAGTGTGTATTTAGCTGTCCAGGAAACTTCTGAATTAACATTTGCTATATTGTGAATTGCTTTCTGTTGGATAATGAGGGATTTTGAAAATAACTTGAAATTGCGTCAGGTGCTCCTTTCTAATGCCATCTTTTTAAAAATTCTGTTATTGCTTTCAAGGTTTTTGTGTTGTGTTGTTCAGTCACTGAGTCGTGTCCGACTCTTTGAAATCCCGTGGACTGCAGCTTGGCAAGCCTCCCTGCCTCTCACTCTCTCCTGAAATTTGCCCAAGTTCATGTCCATTGAATCCAACAAAATTTTTAGTTCTGTAACAATCAAAACTACCACTAGATGGCACTCAAACACAGGAAACAGTTTTACAAGGTCCATCGCCATTAAGACCAATTGACTGTAGCAATTGAGACAACCACTAGAGGACGCTCAAACACGGGAAGCAAAGTTTTACAAGTTAGAACTTCAGGAAGAAATAAGCTTGGCAGGTACATGGCGCTTTGTTCATCACTTCCCTGTTGTTTTGGTTTCTGCTGCACGAGGTGTGATTCCAGTCCATTTTAGATTGAAGAAAGCCATGAGAGCCTCTTGAGAACAGTGCAGTCATTTCAGGAGATGCGGATTCCTGTGAGGCCCATCTATGAGCCTTAGGTTCAGAACTCTTGAGACGAGGTTTCTGTAGCACAGTTGTGTGTTCATACGTAGTTTTTCAGTAAATCATTAATAAACTTTCAAGTGTGAGACGTGCCCTGATTTCTCCAGTACATTTCAGTAAAACTCGTGGTTGAAGATCCTGTAGGCATTTTAAAGGCATAGACCTCATTTTATTTTATTAATTTTAAAAATTTTATATTTTTATTGAAGTATAATTGATTTACAATGTGTCACTTTCAGATGTCCAGCAAAGTGATTCAGTTATATGTATATCTGTTTGTATCTCTTCTTTTTTCAAATTCTTTTCCCTTATAAGTTATTACAAAATACTAAGTATGGTTTTCTGTGCTATACAAGTAGGCCCTTGTTTGTTACCTATTTTATATATAGTAGTGTATATATGTTAATCCAAAACTCTTAATTTATCCTCCTCCCCTTTCCCCTTTGGTAGCTATAAGTTATTTTTTCTTTGTCTGTTGTCTGTTTCTGTTTTGTATATAGGTTGATGTGTATTATCTTTCTTTTCAGAAGATTCCGTATGTAAGTGATATCATATGATACTTGTCTCTCTGTCTTACTTCTCTTAGTATCGTAATCTCTTTCTACCCATGTTGCTGCAAATGGCGCTATTTCATTCTCTTTTTTCAGAACCTCATTATTCATCACTGTAATCCATGGTGCCTAGCCAGCCAAGTAACGTGTGTACATCTGGTATTCAGTCCATGTTAAAAGATTTAATAAACGATTACAAGAATGGCAGGAAAGCGTGGCAGTATAATTTGTTACAAGGAGACGGAAGAGATGGATGGAGAAAAATCTATTTTACTTTTCTTATGATACAGTTTAAGTCCCTTCCATCTTATTCTGCCGTCACTGGCTACAGAAAAGAGCTAGTTGTGGTCTCTGGTATATATTTAGGAGCATTTATTAAATCCTTCCTTATGTTTTCTATGGAAGAACATAGCCAGCTTCTTATACTTTTCCTCCTAGGCAACACGTTTATCACCCTGAGTTTGTTGTGGTTCTTAGGTGTAATAATAAAAATAAATACTATATTATGTTACATATATTTAAATCTTAAACCTGCAGTAGATATATTTTAGGAAATTGAATATGAAACCTTAAGATTCAGAACTGGAAGGAATATTAACAGATACTCTAGTTTGATCCCTTCATTAAACATTTTCATTATGGAAAATCTCAATATACATAAAAGTAGAGAGACGGAAATACTGAGCTCACTGCCAGCAGTTACTGAGATTTTACGAATGTTGTCTGTCGTCTTGCCCTCTCACTCCCCTCGCTGTCTCCTCCCTCTGTCTTGCCCCGCCCCCGTTAGTTTTTTTTTTTTTTTTGCGGTGCTGTGTCTCCTGCTTGCTGGATCTTGGTTTCCTGACCAGGGATTGAACTCCAGGCCCCAGCAGAAAGTGTGGAGTCCTAACCACTGGACTGCCAGGGAAATTCCCACCCCCCAACCCCTGCTATAGTGTTAAAAAAGAAAAAAATCCTAGACCTCATACTGTGCTCATAAATGCTCTAGTATATATATCCAACAGCAAAGGCTGTAAAAAAATACAGCCACCATGCTGTTACCACAGCTAACGCAGTCGACAGTGGTTGCCTAGTATTTAATACCAGTCAGTGTTCAGATTTCCCTGATGTCTCACACATGTCGTTGTGTATCTTTTCACTGAACCAGGACTGAAACAAGGCCCGGTACTGCATTTAGAGAACACTGACGATGAGGTCCCTGAATGTCAAGCGTTTTCCTGTTATTTTTTAGTGCCATTTATTCATCGAAGGCAAACAGCCACTCGTTTTAACCAGCGCTGAATTTCGTTAGGCTTTATTCTCTCCTCTGTGGCCTTCTCCCACCTGCATTTCCCGTGAACTGCTTGTGAGGTATGTAGACTTGCTGGGGCTCAAGGTGTTTTACGGAGAAAGGGTGGGAACTCTCCCTAGCCGGTGCTCTGTGCTTCCTGTTGACTCACAGGAGGATGCATATGATAATGCCTGGTTGGTGACAGTGTGATGAGTCACTGTCTTCAAGTGTTGTCAACGCTATTGACGTTGAACTTTTCCATTGCTCTTAAAAGTTCTAGCCTCTATCGATGATCAGTGGCTCGTGGCGTGAGTCCTTCAGTGTTCCCCAAATGAGGATTTTTTTCTTTCTATAATTCCTTTCTCATTTACAGCTGGTATTAGAACTTTCCCATCTCAGCTAATCGGTTATCCAAAAATACAGTGTGTTTAGCAAAGGCAAGATGAATGATTATCCACCTTTGTAGACCAATATTCAGAATAACACACCGTGCATTAGTAGTCTTAATTCTGTCCAGTGAGATTTTTTTTTTTTTTGTATGAAGAAATTACGGATCTACACATGTATGTTTGGATATTTCAGGCTTCTGTAGGCATTAGTCTTTTGGACTGAGATGGAATCAGGAGCCCGTTCGAGCCTGCTCCATTCTCCTTTCTGGGTGAGCCGGCTATTGTCTCTGATAACTTAGTTGCTTTCTGTCAACAAGATTTCCCTGTTCTTGGGAATAGTCAGCCTTTGGTTCTGAAGTCAGTTCTTCAAGAAACCTTATTTAGTTTCAGGGGACGGTGGTGCTTAGAGAGCACAGTCGGGTCTGGGTGTCACTGGTGCTGGGATTGTCATTTGTTCGTAAAGAGAAAAATCACGAGCTCACTCGTACCTGTACTTTCAGTTCCCAACTTTTCTGTTTAAAAATTCCAGTGCTCTTGTTAGAGGCTGAAAACCTTAATTGCTCCTGACATCGATACACTTACCTTCTTTAAGGGATAGTTGAGAATAAACGGTTTAAAAGTAATAACCATATTATTAGTAACAATAAACACCGTCACACCAGTGGTGACGGACATTCGGGTTGTTTGCCATGTTTGGCTATTACAGGTAAATCTTGTAAAAACATTTTGATGCACTTATGTGAGCCTTCTATTGCATAAACCTAGGAGTTAGAATCGCTAGGTCATAGGATATGTATATGTTCAACTTCACAGGGTCATCTAAACTGTTTTCCAAAACAGTTGTACAACCTTAAAATCCTTGCACCAATGAAAGAGGATTTTCAGTGCTCTGTGTTCTCATTAATACTTGGCTTTGGTATAAATCATGTTAAATTAGCATCTAACAAGTTCTTTATTTGTAGCATATTTTTTTTTTTAACATGAATGAATGTTGAATTTGATTCTGTGATGTCTATAGAGGTGATTGTATGGGTTTTATTCCTATCTCTATTAATAGGTAGGTTATATCAATGGCCGTCCTAAAATTAAGCCACCCTAGCATTTTTAGAAGGCCTTCCCCTCTTGATGTATTAACATCTTTATAATGCTCAGCTGGATTCTTTTTGCTCGTATTTTTTCTGGATTTCTCTCCCTATTGTTTCCCCCCATGATACTAAGTTCTTGAAGTCTAAGTGAGTTGCCTTGTGCAATATTCATATTTGTCTATTTGCTTTCTCTTGTTATCATTAAATGTGATTCTCTAGTCCCAACGTTTCCTATAAATTTTAAGTTAGGTCTAGAGACTTGATGGATTCAAGTTAAATTCTTTTTAGAAATACTATATCATAGATGACGTTGGGTCCTTCATATTTCATCGTGTCAGGAAACATATGGTGTTTGAACTTACTTGAATCATTTGATTAAAGAGGTGATGCCAGATATCTCTTTGTAGGGTCACTTTCGCTGCCAAGTTGAGTGTACAGTAAGAAAACAACTTAAAGACTTACATTAATTGTAACTCTCTTGTTTTAATCTCTTTCTAAATTAAAACTCATGATTTTAGTTCATGACATGCTAATCAATGTATTAACTGTCACTAATTCCCATTGTGTTTTTCTCTCATTTTCAGCGGGCCAGTTCACTTAGTTCATTGTGTATGCAACTGTATTATTGCTGTTAGTTTGAAAATTCATCCAGTTTTCAAATTTATTTTACTTTTTTTAAGATTGATTTTTTACTTTATTATTATTTTTTATTATTTTATTATTATTTTTTATATTTTACTTTACAGTACTCTATTGATTTTGGCATATTGGTAGGATAATCATTATCTTATGAATTCTTAACTTAAGGATATTGACTCTCTGTTATTCAGCCTACTACTGAATTGATTTTAGACTTTTTTTTAAAGCTTTTTGTTTTGTATTGGAGTATAGCTAATTAACAATGCTGTGATAGCTTGAGGCGGACAGCAGAGGGACTCAGCCAGACATATACATGTATCCATTCTCCCCCAAACTCCCCTCCCACTCAGGCTGCCACATAACATAGAGCCGAATTCCCTGTGGTTTTAGATTTGAATTTTATGTTAAGCGGTAGATAGACAGTGATATGAAGCATTATCCAGCTTAGTCCTCTCTGAATGTTGTGTGCCTGTGGAACTCTAAACGCAGGACGTGATGAACTGTATTTTCGGACAGTTGACTGTTCCGGCATCTATCTTAAAGGTTGTGATATAGCGTGTCCACTTTAGGCTCTTGCTCTCTGCTACGCTGCTCAGTTGCACCGTTCCCCTGGGGCCTCGCATGCCGTAGCTTTTCATCACGGAAACAACTGCACACAGTGAGCTCTGTCATGGCCCTTATTTCCCACAATCCTCATTGCCAACGTATCACTTTTTGGAAGAACAAATGATACTTGTTCCACTTTGTGGGATGTACATGTTTCATGTACATAAATGAAGTTATTTTTACCTAGAGTTTTCCCCATGTACTGTCTATTATACTTTTTTTTTTTCTACTTATAAAATAACATATGTTTTTCGAACTATGACAACTTAGCTACTTAGATTACTTGGAAATCCTCCCACAGCAGCAAAACAAAACAAAACAAATCTAGAAATCCAGGATAAAATGTAACAAAGACTTTAAAAATACTTAGTTGGATGTCCGGGAAAGTAAGGGAAATTCACACAAGTCAGAAACAGAGCTGAAATGTGAAATGGTAAGGTAAGACTGAGGCACGGTTGGGTGGCAGTTACTGTTGCTGAGTTTTGAGATCTTGTGGAACTTGATAATAGAAGTTGAGGCCTTAGGTTGCCCAGCAGCTGTTAGTTGGAACTAAGGTTCTTGAAGAGCTTTAGTAAGAAGGGGAATTTGCAGGAAGAATAAGAAAAGGAGCAGTCCATTTATCTACACTGGGAGATATCGAGGAAGCGTGTTGATTTTATTTTTAGCTCTAGAAAAGTTTAAAGTTTTTATGTAAGTTTGTCACCAGAGTTTTTGGGTTTTATTACTGTTTGGCGTATGCATTTACACTTCTTCCCAGGTGAGAAACTGACATGAAAATCAGACCTGGGTTGGGGTTGTGGTTCTGGTAATGGATGAGAAGCTTCTGCCAATAATGATAAGGAATCTAGACAGAATATAAAACAGAAGTAGGTAAAAGGTGGAGGGTACGCCCAACTTGGAAGAAAGGAAGCTGACCGTGTGAGCTGTGTTTTCAACTGGCTTATCCTCAGGCCTTTGCTCCAAGTAGAACCCAGCAGTCTTCCTAGGTCAAGGGACTGAATTCTACTTCCTAACTTGGTGGGACTTGATTGCCAAACTCTTATATCCCCAGCTCTGGGCAATTGTTGGAATTTCTGACCTCTCACCCTACTGCTTTCTGCTGGACTCCAGGGAGTGTCACTCACACACAAACACACAGCCTCCAAGTTAGCTGGAGACTTCAGAAAATTTTGGAAAATTTCCAGCAATTATCTCATCAAACATTTTCTTCTAGCTCATTCTATAGTTTATGTATATATTATGTTGTATGTATACATTGTATGTGTTTTTGCATTGTATGTGAAATAGGGTAATGCTAATGTAAGGTGAAATGTGATTACTTAACAGATGCTATCATAATCTCAAGAGTATCTAGTAAAAAAGTAAGCAAACCACTATAGCTAATTTGGTCAGTAGAAGAAATGCAATGCAATTCTGAACTCAATCACAAATAAGTTGGGAAAGGAGGATTAAAGGGAGAAAGATCAAATGGGACAAATAGAAAGTGAATAGCAAGATGATAGATTTAAACCAAAAATTTTGAATTGGAGGATAGTTACTTTACAATATTGTGACGGTTTCTGCCGTACAGCAGCATGAATCAGCCATAGGTATGCATATGTCCCCTCCTCCTTAAATCTCGTTCGCCATTCTATCCCTCTTGGTTGTAACAGAGCACTAACTTTGTCATACAGAAAATTCCCACTGTCTGTGTACTTTACATATGGTAATGTGTATGTTTCAGGGCTGCCCTCTCAAATCATCCCACCTTCTCTCTCCCTCACTGTGTCCATAAGTCTGTTCTCTGTGTCTGCATCTCCACTGCTGCCCTGTAGATGGGTTCATCAATACTGTCTTTCTAGACTCCATATATATGTGTTAATATACAATATTTGTCTTTCTCTTTCTGACTTACTCCACTTTGTATAATAGGCTCTAGGTTTGTCCCCCTCATTAGAACCGACTCAAATGCATTCCTTTTTATACCTGAGTAATATTCCCTGGTTATATGTCCTGCAACTTCTTTACCCATTCATCTGTTGATGGACGTCTCGGTTGCTTCTGTGTCCCAGCTATTGTAAAGAGTGCTGCAGTGAACACTGGGGTACGTGTCTTTTTCAGTTATGGTTTCCTCAGGGTGTATGCCTAGTAGTAGGATTTCTGGGTTATATGGTAAGTTTTATTCCTGTTTTTTTAAGGAACCTCCATACTGTTCTCCATAGTGGCTGTATCAGTTTACATTCCCACCAACAGTGTAAGAGGGTTCTGTCTTCTCCACATCCTCTCCAACAATTACTGTTTGTAGATGTTTTGATGATGGCCATTCTGATCCATGTGAGGTAATATCGTTGTTTTGATTTGCGTTTCTCTGATAACATGACAGAGGATGAGATGGCTGGATGGCATCACCGACTCGATGGACGTGAGTTTGAGTGAACTGTGGGAGTTGGTGATGGACAGGGAGGCCTGGCGTGCTGCAGTTCACGGGGTCGCAAAGAGTCGGACACGACTGAGCAACTGAACTGAATAACAAGCGATGTTGGGTGTCTTTTCATTTGTTTATTGGCCATCCATATGTCTTCTTTGGGGAAATGTTTGTTTCAGTCTTCTGCCCATTTTCTGATTGTGTGGTTTGTTTTTCTGGTATTGAGATTGTGTATTTTGGAGATTAGTTCTTTGTCAGTTGTTTCATTTGCTATTTTTGCCTCTCATTCTGAGGGTTGTCCTTTCACTTTGCTTATGGTTTCCTTAGTTGTGCAAAAGCTTTTAAGTTTAATTAGTCCCCATTTGTTTGTTTTTGTTTTTATTTCCATTACTCTAGGAGGTGGGTCATAGAGGATCTTGCTGTGGTTTATGACCAAGAGTCTTCTGCCTGTGTTTTTCTCTTAAGTTTTATAGTTTCTGATCTTACATTTAGGTCTTTAATCCATTTTGAGTTTTTTTTTGGTATGTGTGTGTGGTGTTAGGAATTGTTCTAATTTTATTCTTTTACATGTAGTTGCCCAGTTTTCCCAATATCACTTATTGAAGAGATTGTCTTTTCTCCATTGTGTATCTTTGCCTCCTTTGTCAAAGGAAAGGTGACCATAAGTGTGTGGATTTATCTCCAGGCTTTCTGTCTTGTTCCATTGATCTATATTTCTGTTTTTGTGCAAGTACCATACTGTTTTAATAACTGTAGCTTTGTAATAAAGTCTGAAGTCAGAAAGGTTGATTCCTACAGCTCCATTCTTTCTCAGAATTGCTTTGGCTATTTGGGGTCTTTTGTGTTTCTATACAAATTGTGAAATTATTTGTTCTAGTTCTGTGAAAAATACCGTTGGTAGTTTGATGGGGATTGCATTGAATCTACTGATTGCTTTGGATAGTGTAGTCATTCTCATAGTATTCATTCTTCCAATCCAAGAACATGGTATATCTCTTCATCTATTTGTGTCATCTCTAATTTCTTTCATCAGTGTCTTATAAAAATCCTCAAAAAAATCTAGCAAACAGAATCCAACAACGCATTAAAAAGATCATACATCATGATCAAATGGGCTTTATCTCAGGGATGCAAGGATTCTTCAAGATACACAAATCAGTCAGTGTGACATGTCATATCAACAAACTGAAAAATAAAACCATATGGTCACCTTTATAATAAAAAGTTTCTCCAGAAAGTAGGCATAGAAGGAATATGTGTCAGCATAATGAAGGCCGTATATGACAAACCCATTTCAAACATTGTTCTTAATCATGAAAAATTGAAAGCATTTCCTTTAAAATCAGGATCAAGACAAGGGTGCCTACTCTCACCACTGTTATTCAGCATAATTTTCGAAGTTCTAGCCACAGCAATCAGATAAGAAAAAGAAATAAAAGGAATCCAGTTTGGAAAAGAAGTAAAACTCTCACAGTTTGCAGATGACATGATACTTTACATAGAAAACCCTAAAGATGCCACCAGAAAATTATTAGTGCTAATCAATGAATATAGTAAGATTGCAGGGTATAAAATTTAATACACAGAAATCCCTTGCATTCCTATACGTTAGCAATGAAAAGTCAGAGAAACTAAGGAAACAGTTCCTTTCACCATTGTGACAAAATTGAATACTCAGGAATGAAGTAACCTATGGAGACAAAGGACCTCTGTGGGAGTTGCATTCTTTAGCACTGAGCCACCAGGGAGGCTCCTTCAGTGCCTTAGGAAGTATTAACAACCCTGAATTTGTATGTATCAAGTATGAACACTTTAAAATAAAGGGAAAATTGACAGAACTAAAAGGAGAAGTAGACAAATATGTTACTAAATATGTTAAAAATTGAATAGTTTTTAAACAGGCAAGAAAAAAACATATTGATAGAAGATTTGAATGATATGAATGAAATTGAATTAATTGACATTTACAGAATACTAATTCAAACAACTGTAAAATACATTTATTTAAAATGCACACTCAATATTCACCAAGACTGTATTGCCGGCCATAAAACATATCTTAACAAAGGATTAAAATCACTTAGGATATATTCTCTTACGGTGATGGGATGAAATTAGAAGTTAATAAGAGGAAATCTAGAAAATTTCTCAAATGTTTAGAAGTTAAGCAAATTACTTTTAAGTATCTGATGTTTGTTTTCTTTATTCATCAGTTTCATGATTTATTTAATTGAAGTATGGTCGGCTTAAAATGTTGTGCTAGTTTCAGATGTACAGGGCAGTGATTTAGTTACACATGATATACATCTATTCTTTGTCATATTCTTTTCTCTTATACAAAATATTGGGTATAGCTTCCTGTACTGTATACTAGGTCTTTGTTGCTTATCTATTTTTATAGGAGTGTATATATGCTAGTCCCAGATTCCTAAATTATCCCCTGCTCCTTTCCCCTTTGGTAACCGTAAATTTGTTTTCTACTTCTATGGATCTATTTCTATTTTGCAAGTAAGTTCATTTGTATCTTTTTTTAAAAAGTTCCACAGAGAAGTGGTATCATATTTGTCTTTGTCTGGCTTACTTCATTTAGTATGATATTCTCTAGGTTCATCCATGTTGCTGCAAATGACATTATTTCATCTTTTTTTTATGGCTGAGTAGATTCCATTGTGTATATATTTAATCTACTGCATCTTTATCCGTTCATCTGTCGATGGGCATTTAGGTTGTCTTCATGTTTTGACTACTGTAAATGGTGCTGCAGTGAATACTGTCCTTGTATGTCTTCTCAAATTAGACTTTTCTCCAGATACATGCCCAGGAATGGATCTTACTGGTGACTCTAATTTTAGTTTTTTAAGGAACCTTCGTACTGTTCTTCATAGTGCCTGTACCAGTTTACATTCCCACCAACAGTAACTCATGTGTTAATGAAGATCTCCCAAGAGGAATTATGTAACATTTAAACTTAATGATGAAGGACACCTAACACGTCAAGATTTCTGTGATGCTGTTCAAGTGATACTAAGAGGGGAGTAATCCACAGCTTTAAGGGCTTGTGTGGCGAACATTAGCTGTGAAAAGCCTCATGCATATCAGAATTACTGGGAAGGTTTGTTAAAATGTGGATTGTTGGACCTCACCTCCAGCATTTCTCATTCAGTAGGTCTGGAGGGAGGGCATAAGCATTTGTGTCTCAGTAAGTTTTACGCTAGTAAAGTAATGCTCAGAATTCTCCAAGCCAGGCTTCAGCAATACGCGAACCGTGAACTTCCAGATGTTCAAGCTGGTTTTAGAAAAGGCAGAGGAACCAGAGATCAAATTGCCAGCATCCGCTGGATCATCGAAAAAGCAAGAGAGTTCCAGAAAAACATCTATTTCTGCTTTATTGACTATGCCAAAGCCTTTGACTATGTGGATCACAACAAACTGTGAAAAGTTCTGAAAGAGATGGGAATACCAGACCACCTGACCTGCCTCTTGAGAAACCTCTATGCAGGTCAGGAAGCAACAGTTAGAACTGGACATGGAACAACAGACTGGTTCCAAATAGGAAAAGGAGTACGTCAAGGCTGTACATTGTCACCCTGTTTATTTAACTTATATGCAGAGTACATCCTGAGAAACACTGGGCTGGAAGAAGCACAAGCTGGAATCAAGATTTCTGGGAGAAATATCAATAACCTCAGATATGCAGATGACACCACCCTTATGGCAGAAAGTGAAGAGGAACTAAAAAGCCTCTTGATGAAAGTGAAAGAGGAGAGTGAAAAAGTTGGCTTAAAGCTCAAACATTCAGAAAACGAAGATCATGGNCAGAGTACATCATGAGAAATGCTGGGCTGGAAGAAGCACAAGCTGGAATCAAGATTTCTGGGAGAAATATCAATAACCTCAGATATGCAGATGACACCACCCTTATGGCAGAAAGTGAAGAGGAACTCAAAAGCCTCTTGGTGAAAGTGAAAGAGGAGAGTGAAAAAGTTGGCTTAAAACTCAACATTCAGAAAACGAAGATCACGGCATCTGGTCCCATCACTTCATGGGAAATAGATGGGGAAACAGTGGAAACAGTGTCAGACTTTATTTTTTTGGGCTCCAAAATCACTGTGGATGGTGATTGCAGCCATGAAATAAAAGACACTTACTCCTTAGAAGGAAAGTTATGACCAACCTAGACAGCATAGTAAAAAGCAGAGACATTACTTTGCCAACAAAGGTACATCTAGTCAAGGCTATGGTTTTTCCAGTGGTCATGTATGGATGTGAGAGTTGGACTGTGAAGAAAGCTGAGCGCCAAAGAATTGATACTTTTGAACTGTGGTGTTGGATCTCCTTGGACTGCAAGGAGATCCAACCAGTCCATACTGAAGGAGATCAGGCCTGGAATTTCTTTGGAAGGAATGATGCTGAAGCTGAAACTCCAGTACTTTGGCCACTTCATGCGAAGAGTTGACTCACTGGAGAAGACTGTGATGCTGGGAGGGATTGGGAGCAGGGGGAGAAGGGGACAACAGAAGATGAGATGGCTGGATGGCATCACTGACAAGATGGACATGAGTTGGTGATGGACAGGGAGGCTTGGCGTGCTGCAATTCATGGGGTCACAAAGAGTCGGACACGACTGAGCAACTGAACTGACTGAACTGATCCTAGTAACTGCCAGGATATCGCCTCTTCTCCTACCTGTAACTATTTTTTTCCACCTGTAACTTTTATAGAAGTGAGTGTGTTCCAGGTTCTTTAAGTTCAGTTAAAAGAGAACCACCCGATCTAACTAAGCATGACTTTTTTTTTGTCCATAAGTGCAGTCACTTTTCTGATAAGAACAAGTTGGCATTCTTATTTTACATCACATTTCCTGAAATACATGCTACAAATTTGAAGTATTTTGGAAATGCATCTATGAGGTCTGGATTGGGAAGCTGTTTGGACTCTCTACAAGAGCTGCTCAAGAGCTCAAGGACTGCTTGAATTAGGGGAAAATATCTGGTCCAAACCATCACAATCCAATTAAAAATGCTGTAGTGTCCTGTGACCTTCCCAGGGACCTCTAGCCTAGGAGACCTATGTAGTTACTTCTTTGCTGCTTACACCTCTATTGTCCACATCCACACTAGAATCAAGGCCACAAGGCAAGTGCATCTTCTTTGGAGCTTTGCCTAATCTTCAGCCTCAGCTCTCTAGAGCTATCACGGGGACCAAAGGGTTGGAAGAAACAGCAATCTCATCAGAGTCTTGATTAAGTTCTTAAAATAGACCAAGGTGATGGANACCTCTATTGTCCACATCCACACTAGAATCAAGGCCACAAGGCAAGTGCATCTTCTTTGGAGCTTTGCCTAATCTTCAGCCTCAGCTCTCTAGAGCTATCACGGGGACCAAAGGGTTGGAAGAAACAGCAATCTCATCAGAGTCTTGATTAAGTTCTTAAAATAGACCAAGGTGATGGAAAGATGCTTTTCTTTTTAAAAAGAAAAATTTTTTTTTGGCTTTCTGGCATGTGGGATCTTATTTCCCTGACCAGGGATCAAACCCGCACCCCCTGCACCACAAGTTCAAGTCGACCACTGGGCTACCAGGGGAGTTCCAAGAGTGGCTTTTTCTGTGATTTTATTTCACCAGGTAGTAGAGAGGCCAGCAGGAGCCTCTGAAGACTTCTTTCTCCTCCAGGAAAAGCGAACCCTGGTCACTTTGATAAAGTGTGCAGAGAGCTCAGACCTCTCTAGAGAGGTCTTCATGTCAGTCCCAGAAACTGTACAGAGAGAAAGGCTCATTAAGGTCCCCAACATGTTAGGTTTGGGTCTTTGAGGGTGAGGTGAGGTGAAGTCGCTCAGTCGTGCCCAACTCTTTGTGACCCCGTGGACTATAACCTACCAGGCTTCTCCTTCCACGGGATTCTCCAGGCAAGAACACTGGAGTGGATTGCCATTAAAATAAAAAAAAAAATCTGTTAGTCCAGGTAAAACTCCAGTTCCTTTCTGGTTCACAGTTTCCTCTGAGGTCTTCTTCCTCCTTTGCCTTGCCTCTCACTCCTGCCCAGCACATCCTTTGGGCTCACCAAGGTCAGACTGAACCCTTTGTTGTTTCTTGGAAAGTCACTTTCTCTCTCTCTCTCTCTCGCCTCTGAGCCTCAGGCCCTGCCCATCCTTGCCTGAAGCCTGCCACCCACACCTCTTTGCCTTTTTGGCTTTTCTGCCTCAAAGGACCCTGCGCCCATGCTCCTCCTGCTACCTGCCCAGCTGGGCTCCTCAGGAACAAGGCTTGGGTCTTTTATTGCCAACTCAAGCCATTGATGCTGGTTTTGCTGGAGAATGTGGAGACAGAGTCTTCATAAAGTGGAATTTCTTTTTTTTTTTTTTTTTTTATTACTAAAACAATTTGAAAAACACAGAAAACTATAAAAAATGAAAATTTACCCTTTATACCACCCTAGAAATAGCTACATTAACTCTTTTCTTACACTATGTGTTTATTTATGTGGCTGTGTCAGATCTTGGCTGCAGCACTCAGGATCCTTGACCTCGCTGCAGCTTATGNTTTTTTTTTTTTTTTGATTACTAAAACAATTTGAAAAACACAGAAAACTATAAAAAATGAAAATTTACCCTTTATACCACCCTAGAAATAGCTACATTAACTCTTTTCTTACACTATGTGTTTATTTATGTGGCTGTGTCAGATCTTGGCTGCAGCACTCAGGATCCTTGACCTCGCTGCAGCTTATGGGAGCTTTAGCTGAAGCATGTGGGATACCTCCCTGACCAGCTCCTTGCATTGGGGGCTCAGAGTCTTAGTCACTGGACCACCAGGGAAGTCCCAGGAAAAGCTACATTAGCTCATATTATATTTCCTTGTAATCTTTTAAAAAAGCTATATGCTTGTTTATTTCATTTATGTGACAGTTCAGTCACTAAGTCGTGTCCGACTGTGACCCCCATGGACTCCAGCATACTAGGCTTCCCTGTCCTTCACCATCTCCTGTAGTTTGCTCAAACTCATGTCCATTGAGTCAGTGATGCCATCCAACATCTCATCCTCTGTCACACCCTTCTCTTCCTGCCCTCAATCTTTCCCAGCATCAAGATCTTTTCTAATGAGTTGGCGCTTNTAAGTCGTGTCCGACTGTGACCCCCATGGACTCCAGCATACTAGGCTTCCCTGTCCTTCACCATCTCCTGTAGTTTGCTCAAACTCATGTCCATTGAGTCAGTGATGCCATCCAACATCTCATCCTCTGTCACACCCTTCTCTTCCTGCCCTCAATCTTTCCCAGCATCAAGATCTTTTCTAATGAGTTGGCGCTTCACATCAGGTGGCCAAAGTATTGGAGCTTTAGCTTCAGCATGATGATTAATGATTCCTAACCTGGGGCAAATACCTGGTTCTTACTTGTTATTGCTGTTCAGTCGCTAAGTTGTGTCCAACTTTTGTGACCCCGTGGACTGCAGCATACCACTCTTCCTTGTCCTTCACTATTTCCTGGAGTTTGCTCAAATTCATGTCCATTGAGTCAGTGATACTATCTAACCATTTTACACTATGTGTTTATTTATGTGGCTGTGTCAGATCTTGGCTGCAGCACTCAGGATCCTTGACCTCGCTCCAGCTTATGGGAGCTTTAGCTGAAGCATGTGGAATACCTCCCTGACCAGCTCCTTGCATTGGGGGCCCAGAGTCTTAGTCACTGGACCACCAGGGAAGTCCCAGGAAAAGCTACGTTAACTCATATTATATTTCCTTGTAATCTTTTAAAAACGCTGTATGCTTGTTTATTTCATTTATGTGACAGATTATCGTTGTTCAGTCACTAAGTCGTGTCCGACTGTGACCCCCATGGACTCCAGCGTACTAGGCTTCCCTGTCCTTCACCATCTCCTGTAGTTTGCTCAAACTCATGTCATTGAGTCAGTGATGCCATCCAACATCTCATCCTCTGTCACACCCTTCTCCTCCTGCCCTCAATCTTTCCCAGCATCAAGATCTTTTCTAATGAGTTGGCTCTTCACATCAGGTGGCCAAAGTATTGGAGCTTTAGCTTCAGCATGATGATTAATGATTCCTAACCTGGAGCAAATACCTAGTTCTTACTTGTTATTGCTGTTCAGTCACTAAGTTGTGTCCAACTTTTGTGACCCCGTGGACTGCAGCATACCAGTCTTCCCTGTCCTTCACTATTTCCTGGAGTTTGCTCAAATTCATGTCCATTGAGTCAGTGATACTATCTAACCATTTAAAAACGCTGTATGCTTGTTTATTTCATTTATGTGACAGATTATCGTTGTTCAGTCACTAAGTCGTGTCCGACTGTGACCCCCATGGACTCCAGCGTACTAGGCTTCCCTGTCCTTCACCATCTCCTGTAGTTTGCTCAAACTCATGTCATTGAGTCAGTGATGCCATCCAACATCTCATCCTCTGTCACACCCTTCTCCTCCTGCCCTCAATCTTTCCCAGCATCAAGATCTTTTCTAATGAGTTGGCTCTTCACATCAGGTGGCCAAAGTATTGGAGCTTTAGCTTCAGCATGATGATTAATGATTCCTAACCTGGGGCAAATACCTGGTTCTTACTTGTTATTGCTGTTCAGTCGCTAAGTTGTGTCCAACTTTTGTGACCCCGTGGACTGCAGCATACCAGTCTTCCCTGTCCTTCACTATTTCCTGGAGTTTGCTCAAATTCATGTCCATTGAGTCAGTGATACTATCTAACCATTTCGTCCTATGCTGCCTTTTTCTCCTTTTGTCTTCAATCTTCCCAGCATCAGGGTCTTTTTCAATGAGTCAGATCTTCACATCAGGTAGCCAAAGTATTGGAGCTTCAGCAACAGTTATTCCAATGAATATTCAGGGTTAATTTCCTTTAGGATTGGCTGGTTGGATCTCCTTGAAGTCCAAGGGACTCTCAAGAATCTTTTGCAGCACCACGGTTCAAAAACATCATTTCCTCAGCACTCAGCCTTATTTATGGTCCAACTCTTACATCTGTACATGACTACTGGAAAAAACCATAGCTTTGACTAGATGGACCTTTGTCACCAAAGTGATGTCTCTGCTTTTTAATATGTTGTCTAGGTTTGTCATAGCTTTTCTTCCAAGGAGTAAGCATCTTTTAATTTCATGGTTTCAGTCACCATCTGCAATTGTTTTGGAGCCCAAGAAAATAAAGTCCTTCACTGCTTTCACTTTCCTCACAAATAGAATTTGCCATGAAGTGATGGGACCAGATGCCATGATTTTAGTCTTTTTGAACATTGAGTTTGAAACCAGCTTTTTCACTCTCCTCTTTTACCTTCATCAAGAAGCTCTTCAGTTTCTCTTTGCTTTCTGCTACTAGAATTTCATGTTAATTTCTCCTAAAATGTTATTCAGAGTTTACCCCAAACTTAAGTTGTTTTTATGTGCACACTATATGTACACACACACACACACACACAGAGTCATCCAGTTCTCTATTATTTTTTTTACTGTCTACTACTGCTTGTTAGGAAACTCATTCACTCATATGGCCAACAGGCAGAGAATTAAAATCATACCAACTTTTCAGGAGAGGACCACTCCTTTGTTCACACATAAGCCCCAGAGCCAGTTTTAAACCTAACCAAATCAGTAATTGACAGCTTCCCATCAGTGCATGAGCTTCTGAGAACCAGGGAGTAAGCTAAAGCACATTCTGGATCCCCTTTACATGGCCAAAATCAATCAGTCCTGAGGACACCCCCCACTTAGGAAAGTGACCCGTTTCTGATGTTCTCTGTCAGCTTTTCTCTGAGAGATGGCAACCTCTCTCCTGCTACAGTCTTTTTCTTCACGTGTTGATTGGTAGACTTCTTTGGGCATCTCAGCATCACCATGCCTAAAATAGGACTCCCGATTTCTCTTATTCACCTTGCCTTCCTCTCAACTCTGGTCTCTCCCACGCATTGACCTGTCCTAGATGTGCAGTCTCTTGCACTGGCCACAGTCCTGGCTCTGACCGTGACTCCCTGTAGTGTTCCTAACAGCACATCTCGAAGGATCTTTTCAGAATCTCTGTCACATGATGTAAGTCCTGTGCTTAAAGGCTGCCTGTGACTTTCTGGAGTAAAAAGTCCAACATCCCTCTTCCTATTCTACAAAGATCTGCAGAACTGGCTCTTGCCATCTCTGTTGCATCACTCCCATGACTCTGCCTTTGCTCTTCTTGGTCCAGCCCCCAAGGGTTTCCCTGCACAAATCAGTGCATACACGCCTCAGTCTTGGGCTGTTCAGACCTCAACTCATTGCTGAGTTCACTCAGGTGCCACTCGTATCAGAAAACGTTTCTCTGACTCTCCTGAGAGAGCATTCCCAGGGCTCCCTCAGCCTTTAGCTTTGCTGTCTTTCCCTGGTCACCAGCTGATGTGAAGTTTTGCTTGTGTGTGGGTTATTGCTCTTCTTTCTCTTGATGGTAAACTCTATGAACACCAGGGCATAGTTGTGTCAGGCTGCAGTCCTGGGCATGTGACAGCGTCTGGATCCTGGTAGGTGATGAGAGTAACTATCTGAAAGCATCCAATCTCTGAGACTGTCACCAGTCATGCAGAATAAACAGCTAGGACAGTCATTTCTATTCAAAATCTGGCTCCTAGTCCCCCAACTCCTGGCGAACAGAGCTCGGTATCACCTTACAGAACATGCCATTCCCCAGGGGCAGCAGAGCTCCAGCCAACGGGCCCTGTCCTTGAGGGGGGTGAAAGGCTGGGAGCCACGGAGGGAACAACCTTTCCTCAGAGGTCAGTGCTCAGGGAGGATGCCCCACAGGGCCCAGACACCAGGAATTCTATTTACATTGACAACAGCTGAGGACAGAATCACATAGAAATATTAACAGCTTCAGGCCACAGTCCCTAAATTGCAGGACAAAAAAAATGCCATTTGCTTGGAACAGAACTTTCAATCCTGAGATTTTCTAGAGTTCTTCATTTATTTACATTCCTTTAATAGGAAAACAAGACAAAAGCTATTCTGGAATTCTTTTTTTTTTTTTTTTTTTAGAGGTGAGAAGGAACAGAAAAAAACCTTTTCATATTGATTTTAATATGAAAAAGCGTTGGAAAGCTAATGGACTTCCCTCATGAAGGTTGTACGTTCTTAACAGGAAAAATTCCAAGCACACACAGATTTGCCATATGAGTCACCTCCCAGTGTATCCCATGGCTTCTCCTCTTAAATAATGAAGAGCAGCCAGCACTAAACCTCAGGAGGCTGCCAGCAGCTGTTGCCACTGGATTATTCTTCCCGTTAGATCTCTGGGGTGTAGTGTTGGCTGCATGCTATCTTTAGCTGACCCTAGCACCTGGAAGAGAAACCAGTCACTCGCCATCCCCCTACTTTTGAGATGAAAGGTTTTCTGTCTCTAATAGGAGTCTCAGAATAACCACATCCTGACAAGGGTTCCCAGAAGTGATTGTTTGAAATTCAAAATGTACTTCAAATTTGCATTATTTTCCCCAATGCAGGAAACTAGGATGAACTATAGTGCAGCTTCCCACTGTGGCCTTGGATAATTCTGTCTGGCTACAGCCCTCAGAGAGGGTTGCATGTGTGTGTACTAAGCTGCTTCAGTCTTGTTCGACTCTGTGACCCCATGGGCTGTAGCCCACCAGGCTCCTCTGTCCGTGGGATTCTCCAGGCAAGAATACTGGCGTGGGTTGCCATTTCCTCCTCCAGGGGATCTTCTCAACCCAGGGATCCAACCTGTATCTCTTGCAGCTCCTGCATTGCAGGTAGATTCTTTACCACCAGTGCCACCTGGGAAGCCCCAGAAGGGTTGAGTCCTGTCTTTATTTTCAGAAGAGACTGAACTTTGCCTCCAGTAGCAGAGGTGTCATAGTCATGGTGCCCCGATTGAAGGAGGGCTGTGAGGTGCTGGCACCTGTGGCGGGCAGCTCTTGCCAGGGGCCTTGGTGGTGGTAGGAAGAGTGATTCTCAGCCAGCAATCTTCTTGAGACACTGTGTTCAACCTCCATCTACAGAGCCAGGCCTCTTGTGGGGACTCTCATTTATAAGATGCAGGCAAACATCCTTGGAAATATAAGGCTGTGGGAAAAGCATATTTCAAGCTTCCTTCCTGTGAGCTGAGTCAGTGAATGGAAGGATCGAGTGGCTTGGGGTGGAGAGTAGTGGCTGGGCTGGGGAGATACCTCTGGTGGAGGAATCACAGATGCTCGATCTGCCTTCTAGGAGGTATGTTTCTTGCACTCAGGTGTGAGATGTGCAGGTTTGGGACAGAGTTGAATTTCTCAGGATTGAGAAACAGTCAAAGCTGAATTCCACCGTCCCCCCAACCCCCCGCCAACCCACCAACAAAGGTCAGGGATCGATGTCAGACAAGCTGGGCAAGAGTTGTACTGGGACTGCAGTTCAAGTAAATGCTCCTCTTG
Source organism: Oreotragus oreotragus (assembly GCA_006410675.1). Lineage (NCBI taxonomy): Eukaryota > Metazoa > Chordata > Mammalia > Artiodactyla > Bovidae > Oreotragus > Oreotragus oreotragus. Next base: position 379,959 of record SJYX01021299.1, on the reverse strand, counting down.
AGCTAGGGGCAGATGTTTAAAGCACCCTAACTTTGCTGGATGTACTCTCAGCTGTGCAGGTAGGTGGGAGAGGGTGGGGGGATTATGTGGATTCTGGTCTTTGAGAAACAGTCAAAGCTGAATTCCACCGTCCCCCCAACCCCCCGCCAACCCACCAACAAAGGTCAGGGATCGATGTCAGACAAGCTGGGCAAGAGTTGTACTGGGACTGCAGTTCAAGTAAATGCTCCTCTTGAGCTAGGGACAGATGTTTAAAGCACCCTAACTTTGCTGGATGTACTCTCAGCTGTGCAGGTAGGTGGGAGAGGGTGGGGGGATTATGTGGATTCTGGTCCGAAACAGCTTTGTCTTCCTCTGTTCTTCTTGGCTAGGTAAGAAATAGCAGACGCATTTTGTTTTAGGTTTTTGCTAACACTCGCGTCACATTGGACTAATCTGGAGGGCAGCGTCACCTGGCAGGGAGCACCTTCCGGTGATGTAGGCAGGTCTGGCGCTTGGCAGTGCTCAGTGTCCCTTCCTCACCTCAGGAGCCTAGGCTGTGCTGTGCTGACGGCCTCCACACTGTGATGTACACTTTAGTTAGAACAGCTACATGTGACTGGCCTCATATCATGTCAGAGAACATCTATCTAATTGTGTGGGAGGCTCCAGTGTTAAAACGTTACCAACCCTGTTTCATAGAAAGGAGCAAAGGCAAGGCTCCCAGCCCAGCCCTGTTGCGAGAGGGTCAGTAAAAAAGTGGCAGTGGGGGCGGGGCGGTGAGGCCTGAGAGGCCGTGGGGAGGCCAGGCATCCCAAGGAGCCTGTGGGCCACAGGGCCTGAGTGAGAGGAGAGACTCTGGGGGCTGGGGCAGAGGGTGTCTGTGGAGGGTCTCCTTGGCTGGTATGCGAAGACTGAAGTTGGAACAAAGATGGAAGCAAGGAAGGCAGGTGGGGAGGCTTTTGCAATAGTTCCCACAGGGACTTCCTTGGCAGTCCAGTGGTTGAGACTCTGCGTTTCCACTGCAGGGTCATGGGTTCAATCCCTGGTCAGGGGACTAAGACCTCGCATGCTGCAGGGTGTACCCCCACTTCTTTTTTAATACAAATAAAAAAATAGTTCAAGCCAACGGTGATGGAGGCTTGAGCCAGGGTCATAGTGATGAGGGACTGAGAAGCTGATCTCAGACAACAGTGAGTGGTCTTGAAGCAGGATCTTAGTTCCCCTTGGTTCCTTGAACCTGAATCCTGGACAAAAGCCAGGAGTCCTAGCTGCGACTCCACCAGGGACTAAGACTAGAAGCAAAACCAACCTGGCTCTTGCCTTTGTTTGAAAGTAAGCATGATTTAAGGAGATAAAAACTGCAAAAAAATTGTTTCAGTGTAGTTCAGTTCAGTCGCTCAGTCGTGTCTGACTCTTTACGACCCCATGGACTGCAGCACGCCAGGCCTCCCTGTCCTTCACCAACCCCTGGAGTCCACCCAAACCCATGTCCATTGAGTTGGTGATGCCATCCAACTATCTCATCCTCTTTTATCCCCTTCTCCTCCTGCCCTCAATCTTTCCCAGCATCAGGATCTTTTCCGATGAGTCAGCGCTTCATATCAGGTGGCCAAATTACTGGAGTTTCAGTTTCAACATCAGTCCTTCCAATTAACACCCAGGACTGATCTCCTTTAGGATGGACTGATTGGATCTCCTTGCAGTCCAAGGGACTCTCAAGAGTCTTCTCCAACACCACAGTTCAAAAGCATCAATTCTTCAGCACTCAGCTTTCTTTATAGTCCAACTCTCGCATCCATACATGACCACAGGAAAAACCATAGCCTTGACTAGACGTACCTTTGTTGGCAAAGTAATGTCTCTGCTTTTTACTATGCTGTCTAGGTTGGTCATAGCTTTCCTTCTAAGGAGTAAGTGTCTTTTAATTTCATGGCTGCAGTCACCATCCACAGTGATTTTGGAGCCCAAAAAAATAAAGTCTGACACTGTTTCCACTGTTTCCCCATCTATTTCCCATGAAGTGATGGGACCAGATGCCATGATCTTCGTTTTCTGAATGTTGAGCTTTNTGAAGATCATGGCATCTGGTCCCATCACTTCATGGGAAATAGATGGGGAAACAGTGGGAACAGTGTCAGACTTTATTTTTTTGGGCTCCAAAATCACTGCAGATGGTGACTGCAGCCATGAAATTAAAAGATGCTTACTCCTTGGAAGGAAAGTTATGACCAACCTAGATAGCATATTGAAAAGCAGAGACATTACTTTGCCAACAAAGGTCCTTCTAGTCAAGGCTATGGTTCTTCCAGTGGTCATGTATGGATGTGAGAGTTGGACTGTGAAGAAAGCTGAGCGCCGAAGAATTGATGCTTTTGAACTGTGGTTTTGGAGAAGACTCTTGAGAATCCCTTGGGCTGCAAGGAGATCTAACCAGTCCATTCTAAAGGAGATCAGTCCTGGGTGTTCTTTGGAAGGACTGATGCTGAGGCTGAAACTCCAGTACTTTGGCCACCTCATGAGAAGAGTTGAGTCATTGGAAAAGACTCTGATGCTGGGAGGGATTAGGGGCAGGAGGAGAAGGGGACGACAGATGAGATGGCTGGATGGCATCACCGACTTGATGGACATGAGTTTGAGTGAACTCCAGGAGAGGGTGATGGACAGGGAGGCCTGGCGTGCTGCGATTCATGGGGTCGCAAAGAGTCAGACATGACTGAGCGACTGAACTGAAGTTCCCAGATGACTTTTTAATTTTGCTGGTTCCGGGTTCCATTTTAAGAAACTTAGAGGAAATTCAACCCAACTGTATTAAAATAAAGGAAATAATAAAAAGTAAGAGCTGAAATCAATGAACTGGAAAAGTAACTATGTAAAACCCAGTAAAACTAATAGTTCATATTTTGTTAACTTAAAATTATTAAAACTTATAGCCAAAAAAAATAGAGAAAATGCAAATAAACAAAATCAGGACTCAAAGGAAGACAGGAGGGAGAAAAGCAAACTTTCAAGGGACTGAGTAACTGCCTACTTACTTGATGACTTAAATGGTCAGGTTGCCTGAATAACACAACTTTCTGGAACTGATGGAAGAAGACACAAATTTGAAGAACCCAATGTTTATGAATACATTAGTAAAAAACCTTCTGCCCAAAACAGCTCTGGGCTTGTATGAGTTCACTGGTGAATTCAACCCCCCACCCCATACATTGTAATGTACACACACACACACACGTGTATATAAGAGTACATACATTGATACATGTTTGTTTATATTTACACAGCATCAGGTTTATTTAGCTTTATGAGAAGGTGCAGAACAGGCAACAAAGCATGAATGATATCAGGCTGATTGCCTTAAAGCAGAGAATGGATACAATTCACTGTCACAGGAAGAAAGATTAATCAAGGTAGATGGAGTAGGGGTAAGATTTGGTGGTGGAGAATGAGGGATTTTCTATCTAATGACTTCTGATGATGGAGTACATCAAGGTCACCACTGCAGAAAGGCAGAGAAGATTCGGAGCTGTCATCTCAGAATGGTAAGAAAAGAGGGCTCCATAGAAACTAAGTTTGATTTATTTCACCTTAAATTCTTCATCACAGTCTGCCTAGTGGTTGTGTGATGATCTGTGGAAGACAGTTGGGTTTTAATCAAGGGAAGGGTTGAGTCTATTGAGGGAAGGGAGTGGTCACTCCCAAGCCTTCTTGCCTCAGGCCTTACTGTTTTAAGTCTCCCCAGAACCCTGTCTGTAAAGCATGTAAAGACTGTGAGAAGGTGGAGGGCTCATGGGCTTGGGTGTTTAAAGAAATATTGCTGAAGGGCTTTGGATAAGGAAGCTAGAGAGAAGCTCCGAGTGGCGGTGAGGGAGTGTTTGCATTGGAGAAGTATTGTGGATACTGTGAGAGCTCCGGGTGTGACGGTGGGTCAGCGGCTGATCCAGGGTAGAGGATCAGGGAAGTGAGTGATGAGCTCAAGGGACTGCTGTGTGATCAGGGTTCCGGTGTGTCCTTCACGGAGATGGCCACGTGGCTGAAGATGGGGGCAGGAGTACAGGTGGAGAGGACGGTGGTGAGCCAGGAGCCCGTGGCCTCAGTGGACAAGAAGTGTGAGCTGGGGGTCAGTAGCTGAGGGCGCTGAGCTCATGTCATCATCGTGACAGTGTGATGTCATGATGCAAGACTCAGAACCACAGGTCCTTGGTCAAGACCAAGGGTCTGAGATGGTCAGCCGCAGTGAGGAAGACACCAGCCTCATTTCGCCTCAAAGTACACACTTTGATTCCGGCTCAAGATGCTTGCTGCTTGGCAGGGCAACGTGAAGCACAGAGAGACATCGATTTTCCACCGACATCTCAGGGAGAATGATCTCTGTCTCCTTTGGATAAGGTGCTATTGCAATCTGTCGCACAGGAAGGACTCCCTTAAGATCAGTGCTGTGTACCTGAGGGTTTGTGTTACAGCCCAGGACAGAGCCCTCAACAAAGTATTGCCTGTGGGAAGAGCTCTTGATGCATTAACCATGTTTTTGTGAACTTTTTTCTCTCTACATCCTGCATTTGAGCACGGTTTTCTTGGTGATGGCACTCTGTAGAAATGGTGCTGTGTGCTTCCCTGAGAAAATACCTTGTAGAGTGTGTTCCCCTTCTTGTCAGAGTTATTCAGTGGCCCCACAGGGCCTGTGTCCCTCACTTTGGCCTCCTCGGTGGTTCCTGTGTTGTAGGGTTGGAGGGTGCCATCTTCCACACCAGACGCTGTGCGACCATTTCTGGCTGGTGTGAGGCCCCGAGCTGGGCCTGGCATCATATATAACCCTTCCCCCTTATGAGTTTCATTGAATTTGCCCTTGTGCCTCCCTGCTAAACAAACTTCTTCTCCTACCTTTCGGACATCACGAGAGAGAAAATGTGCTGAAATTAACAAAGCAGGAGTTGAATCATGTTCATGCCTTTGTGTAGAATGATGTGAAATGTTCTGGGTCTGTTGAATTAAGCCATGATGTTGAAGTTCGTATCATTTGGGGAATTGGCATATTTGAATCAACTTCTGCATACAAATTAAACATCTCACATCAAAGCGTATTTAAAAGGCGTGTTTCTTAATTTCTTATAATGATAGAATTCATTTAATTTCTTACCTGACATCTTGTAGAATGATTTTTAGCTTCTATGTTTTCTGTCTTGACTAATTTTTATGCTCATTTTACCTGGGCTTAATATTTTTAGAGCAGCCATTGTGAGGCTTATATATTTGAATGTGATGTAATTTAGTAATCCTTGGGAACTAGCAAACCATCACATTTAATTTTCTGTTAGATGAAAGAAACATGGGAAGAGAATTGGTGATGGAAAGAATTGCCAGGAATACAACTCATCAGAGCTGATCCCTGAAGCAGAAAAATGCAATTTAAAAATGAGCTTCCGTTGTATTTCTATCTGAGGAGTGTTGAAAGGATGATGTTAAGAATATAGTAACAAGTAAATAATACTAATTATATCTATATTATATGTAGATATGAGCTTGTTTTTATATATATAAACTATATGTAGCCAGCTCCAAACTACAGTATTGGAGTTATGTCTCTGTGCCATAGCTTTTAAATTATTATATATCAAAAGTGAGTGAGTGAAGTCACTCAGTCGTGTCCGACTCTTTGTGACCCCAGGGACTGTAGCCTACCAAGCTCCTCTGTCCATGGGATACTCCAGGCAAGAATACTGGAGTGGGTTGCCATTTCCTTCTCCAGGGGATCTTCCCGACCCAGGGATCGAACCCGGGTTTCCCACATTGGAGGCAGATGCTTTAACCTCTGAGCCACCAGGGAAGCCACATTATATATCAAAAAGATTCAATTTTATTATCAGATAATGGTAACTTGAGTTCTTAGGAAAACATTTATATAGTGAGCATGCATAATTGTGTTCTGCTGTTCCCCAGAAAAAAACAGTCATTTTAACCCTCAACAAATGCATATATGCCAGTTGCACCGCAGGAGATGCTTGCATCAGATGCAGAAGAGGGGACCTGCCACCGTGTGGCTGTACCTGTGATAGACATCTGGCTTGGTTTCCTCTGCCTGGAGTGGCCTCTTCCCCCATCTGTGTCAGGATTAGTCTGTGGTCGCCAGAGCAAAGTGAAGAAGAGTGGAAAGGAGGAGTATGCATCTTTTTCTGTTGTGATTGCTAGGGGTCATGACAATACCCCACGCTGGTAAAAAGACATGTATTAGGACAGCATTCCTGTTCTTGTCATGGTGGGTAGAGTCTTGGTGTTGACTTGGCACCGATCCCCTTAGCTGCTGCCACATCGTTGCCATCCGTGTATGTCATTGCTTGACCGAGAAAGTGGGCTTCAGGGGTTCTGATGCTGAGATGACGTATGGATCCAATGTCCCTGGTGACTCAAATAGTTTTTCCTTTTTTAAAAAAATGAGTATTACTAACTGAAAACTATAACCAATAGTTTGTGAAGGCCTAAAAGGCTGTTGCTCAGAGTGAACCCTGACAACTTGTTCATTGGTCTAAGTGTACAATATTGCTGTTCTGGTGTTCTTTTCCGAGGAGGAGAGGATGAATCCAGCTATGGGGGTGGACCTGTCGCTTTTTTCAAAAATTATTTATTTGGCTTCACCGGGTCTTGGTTGCGGCCTGTGGGATCGACTTTCCTGACCAGAGATCCAGCCCAGGCCCCCTGCATTGGGAGCATGGAGTCTTAGCTGCTGGCCCACCAGGGAAGTCCCTGACGTTTTCCATCTTAATTGGTTTCACAAAGCAGTATGAAACACTAGAAAGCAAAGATTTCCAAAGGCAACTGTCACTCATTCGCCAACTGGTGGCTCCCTCAAGTTGGGGTAATTCAGTCATGGTTTACTTACAAAAGGATGATGAGTACAATGCAGGCTTGGTAATAGAATTGTTCTCACCTTTTGGCCCTGAAGTTGGCTTTAGAAAAGGCAGAGGAACCAGAGATCAAATTGCCAACATCCATTGGATCATCAAAAAAGCAAGAGAGTTCCAGAAAAACGTCTACTTCTGCTTTCTTGATTATGCCAAAGCCTTTGACTGTGTGGATCACAATCAACTGTGGAAAATTCTGAGAGATGGGGATACCAGACCACCTGACCTGCCTCTTGAGAAACCTGTATGCAGGTCAGGAAGCAACAGTTAGAACTGGACATGGAACAACAGACTGGTTCCAATAGGAAAAGCAGTACGTCAAGGCTGTATTGTCACCCTGCTTATTTAACTTATATGCAGAGTACATCATGAGAAACGCTGGACTGGAAGAAACACAAGCTGGAATCAAGATTGCCGGGAGAAATATCAATAACCTCAGATATGCAGATGACACCACCCTTATGGCAGAAAG